>JACBYL010000415.1:0-53986 GCA_015266385.1 Trichoderma oligosporum | reverse complement strand
AACTTGTCATCTCATATTGAGATAGCATTGCTGACGCTAGAGATAGGAGCATGAGAGGAACGTTCGTGTCTCTCTCTACAGCATCCTAACAATTACAACGACTTGGGCGTCACCACTCATCGGGGGAGTCATCTCCCATCAAGTTGGATCTTTTACTGCCCAGTATCGCATCATCAGCGCCCTTTTTGCGATTGCTATCCCACTTCTGGCTTTAAGTGCCCCCGAGACTGCATTTGATCGTTCCAAAGCTGCCATTGCAACTACACCAGTGTTTAGCTACTCATTTCCCTGGGAGCCACAGCATGCTCATTGTGAGCTCAATAAGGACTCCATCCTTGATTATATCAAGGAAATGAAGCCATGGTCTTATACTACTGGAGATAAGAGCTTTTCAATCTTATTTCAAGCACCTCGAGCTCTTTTCGCTCCTACTACCAGCCTTGTTTTCATCACCACTGTCATACCTCACTGTACTCTGTGGGGTCTGGTTGCTTCCTTGTCCCTTTTGCTTTCTCCTTCACCAATCAATGTTGGATCTAGCGTAATTGGCACTCTCATGACAGGACCCTGGATACTCGCCGCTCTCCTCATTGCTGCCATCTACTTCTACCGCACAGCGCATCAAAAACTTACTCAATGCATCAGTAATCTCACCGTCATCGGCGGTGCACTTTTGGCTTTTATCGGCCTTCTTTCTTTTGGTTTAGATATTCATAGTTTCATGCTTCGGTCTGCCCCATCCTCCTCCTCAAATGGGAATCATATAATCTTTTTTGTACCCGAAGCAGCCGGAGACCTCAATCTCCCTGTTCTCTCCCTGCAGCTCGGACTCCTCGCCGCTGGATCTTATACTCTAGAGGCCGCCGCTCGCCCCCTCCTAGCTCGATCGGCGTCATTTACTGCGTCTAGTATGGCTGTTGCACAGCGCAGTATAGGCGATATGTACTCCTGGGTCGTCATCTTACGGAATCTCTTTGCCGGTGCCTTTGTCCTAGCTGTGCCTTATATTATTTCCCAGGTCGGAGGCCTTAAAGTTCTCATGATTAGCCTCGGCACAGCTCAGATCACCGTCACCGCATTTGTCATCTTGCTATGGCGGTTTTGTGAAAAGTCAGTATGGAGGATCGATGGTAAAGCCATGAGACTCGTCAATTTGAGAATGCCAAATCCAGAAGAGAGTTTTTTCGATACAGACTAGAGTCGACGATTAAAATCTTTTTTCTCAAGCAGCGATATCATCTTGGAACAGCTTTTAACGCAAGATGATGAAAACATGAGCTGGCAATCTACCTGTGCTCATAGAAGAAGAAAAGAAAAGAAAAAGAAAAAAATTACGAAACCCAAGAAAAAAAAAGGGAACAAAGGAAAAGAAGCAACTACTTTGAAATGTAAAACAATAATCGGCGATCAACCGCGAACAATAGACCAACAGCAAAAAAGGAATACACGGGACCAAAACACAAAAAGTAAAACTATTATAGGAAATAAATGGGACATTGGACCCAAAGAGTTCAACTACAAAAGAAAAAGAAAAGAAAAGAAAAGAAAAGAAAAAAAAAAATCAATATCAATTATTATTAACTCTCTTCTTTCGGATCACCCCAACAGGGCTGGCTGCCTCTCTATATCACCAAAAAAAAAAAAAAGAGAAATTATCGTGAAAGTATTGCTACAACCAAGTACGCTTCAATACTTCATTTCCTTCTTCGCTACTTTATAAAAGAGAAAATGTTATTTTTCTTTTTTCCTTTCTATGTTTTTGTATTTGTTCTATAACGCCCCTTATGACATGCGAGAGAGAAAAGAAAATCAGGACATGAAGGGTTTGGATGTTGGCTATCTAGCCGGGAATGAAACAAGAAGTGGATGCATGGTTGAAATGGAAATGAAGGAATGATTGTATCACGGCTGACTGAGTGATTGATTGATGAAATGCTGTCATGATATTTCTTTTCATGTAAGGCGGATAGAGAACTGTGTAGTGGTTTTTATTCTTAAATTTGGTGTCAATTTATTGCTTGAAATATATCAAACATTTATCATTAAACCATATCAATCTCATTTGTGATATACAAGTGGCTGAAAGTGGTTCACGACTAATAACAAAGCTCTAGACATTATATTCCTTGTTGCGTGATAATGATATACGTAAATAATATACATGATTGCGCACTTCCATATGCTCTCAGCAACTTCCATCTCAGCTGCGCAATGCCATCCAGATGTCCATGCCAGTTCCAAATCGAGTTTCTTTATAGTTGTCGAATCTCTGGGCTAGATAACACACATAGGTGAAAAAGTAACTTCCCTAACCATGACCACATATTAAACCTGTGCTCTTTACATGAGAAAATGAAAATAAAGGGCCAAAAAGAGAAAGGAAAAAACAATAAGCACGAGATGCTGCTTCTTCAGCTCTCGCCATCCTCCTCACGAACAAGTCTTATATGCTATTCGATGTCTTAGTTCCCGAATTAGTCACGCGCCTCAGCTCGACATCACTCCCTATCGTTGCAGAATCTCCGTCATCTATGGATGAGTCGCACCGCCTAAGTGGACCAGCAATCCGCTCATTCATTGCAACATCATCGGCTCTCTGGCGTTCGGCCGCCACAACGTCGCCATTAAGCGTTTCTTGAGCCCATGCCCTCAATCCATGCCAGCTAGTGACGAAAAAAATGATGCCATTCCACAGACCTTGCAAAGGCAAAACTGCCGCTGTAGCGACGTGGAATTCGTATGGGGATCCTCCATCGAGCCAGCCGTGGATACGATTTAGGCTGCTGGGTATCCATGTTACCAGCACACTCAGTGCAAATAAGAAACTTGTTCGCAAATAGGCTCTCTTGATGGGATCACTGATGTGGAACTTGCCACCAATGGCTCCGACAGCGGATATCAGACGACGGAATACCGAAGGCCGGGAAGGGGCCTTTTTTGGTGGAGAAGTTGTGACGGAGGAATAGAACTGGTTGTCAGAGGCAGGCTGGATCTCGTGTGTCGAGTTATCGAATGAAACGTGAATGGTATCTCGGTGAATATGTGCGCGTTTTGGCTCTTGAGGGGCGGAATCGGCGAGAGTATGGGTAACCTGAACTTCGGTAGTAACAGTACCATAGAAGCCATGCTGTGCCATCTCTAGTTGGCCCTGTAATTCACAATGGATATTAGCCCAAAAAAATTGGCTGCTGTGGTAGATCAGATTAGTTTACATACCACGTCTATATCCTTGTCCTTGTCTCTGTTTTTCGACGTGGAAAAGCTGCGCAGCCTATTTCTCATGCGAAATACATGCCACCCAACCAAGAAATAGCACAAGATTGAGCCGACGATGCATATCCATACCAGCATGTAATATGTGTAAATTCGAATGTAGTCCCATTCTCGGTCAACCCAACACCAAATCTACTCCAAGGTTAACTCGCAATGATAACATCAAAGGAGGGAAGCTCACTGTGGCTCCACCGTACACAAGTCCATGCTGGTTCCTGAGGAGGAGCAGAGTAAGAGCAATGACCAGTGGCCCTCCATAACAGATCAAACAGTAAATCCACCAGCGTTTGCGAAAAGAGTCTGGGTTTGTGTGAAAATAGAAGACGAGAAAAACATTGACGGCCATGGCCAAAGACCACCAGGGATCAGACTGCATGAACCTGCTCAGGGGAAAGATGGTTGTTAGCTTCGAACTGTCCTTTTGATTCATCTTCTCTCCCAATCTCTTGTCATAAGCAACTTCCAAGGTGAGGTCAAAGCAACTTACATCTCAAACATGAAACTCTGAGCCTGGCACAAGGCTGTTGTCTGCCCAGCCTCCATTCCATCATAGGCAATTATGCTTCCGATGCTGGCTCCGATGTTCGATACGCTGGCAAAGACGATGAATGTGTTTTGCACATTGCGTACTCGCCGCACCAGCCCGTAAGCTAGGAAGATGAGTATGACGGAAATCAGGCTGAGAGTGCCGCCAATACGTTCTACGAGAACGAGAGTTGTGACCTGATGGTCGTTTAGCCGCTCGTCATCCACTGAGGCCGAGTTTGAAGTGCCGTTGAAACCCATCACGACCAGAATAAACAAAGAATATCGAGGGACTTGAGGAAAAAAAAAAATACCCGTGTCCAGCAGATAGTAAAGTGGGGGATAAATGTCGACGAGGAGAGAAATAATTCCGGAAAGCTCGATTTCACCATGCAAGAGAAATCGAGAAAGAGAGTGGAAGAGGGAAAACAAGAAGAGGAAGAAGAAAGGAAAACCAATATTCCAAATATCGATGTCACAGATTTCTGAAAGAGGGGAGAAACGAAGACCCAGTCTCTCCAGGCCAAAGGAGGGAGGCCGGTGAGTGAGTACGTTGCCAGCTGGTGGTGGCCGCCAGTGGGGGAGGAGCAGCTGTGCGGTGAGAGGGGACAAAGAGAGAGGGCCAAAAAAAAAAGAGGGCTTGAAGGATCTCTTCTTGTTTTGCCTCAAACAGGACCAGCCGATACCGAAGACCTTTTTGTCTCACCCAGAGAAGCCTGCCTTATACCTATAGTAGTCTGGTCTGTTCGTTTTTCTTTTCTAATCTCTGGGTATTTGGCGATTCGCCCTCGCCAAACAGCCTCACGGTAACTCTTAATATCAACTGAACAACGTGTACTGCAGTTCTAAGTGGACGCGAGATAAAGAGAGCCTGCATGTGTTACCACAGCTGCACCTGGCCGATGCGGTTGAAGAGCTCGGTTCACTTCTTTTTTTTCTTCTATTTCATGATAAACCTAGCTGTTGAGATCGAAATGGTGGCCTCGAAGAGTGTTTTAAAGTAAAGAAGTTGTATTTGCATTTGCCTTGTCGTATATTAGCAGTTTAATATACCTGCTGTGCCATTTGTCGACGTCAAGGTCAAGGTCAAGGTCGAGGTCAGGTCGAGGATCGTGGTTATGAAGCTGGGATTTCTCTGTAATATCAGCTTCATGAGCTTGGAAATGGTGGTTTGAACTGATTCCGTTACCCCTCATGCGAAGCGTCATGACACAGATAAAGGCACAGACATGATTTTCTTAAATTGGAAACAGACACTGCGTTGGCCATTGTCCCTTCCTTTCCTGCATGCTGCCTCCAATACATGGTATCTCCTCAGCTTCAGTAGCAAGGTACGTACCCCTTATAGTGCTATATAGTAAGGTACTGCAGATACAGATACAGGTATCGTACTGCTACTAGGTAAGTATGTAGATGCCATGTTTTTGCAATCTACAACTCCATACTCCTCCATCTCTTCACTCAAATATAAAATTAAAATTAAGATTAAAAATCCTCAAAGGCGTCTCCATCTTGACCTATCCATATTCGTCCTTGGTGGTATTGCAAAAGATCTCTCTGTCTCATCGCCCACCTGCTTAAACCCGCCAACGTCAAAATCAAGCATCTATCCGTCAAATCTCATTCTCCTCATTCTTGTCTACCTAATCAGGCATGTTGCTAATCTCCAAGTTGCATTTCTTTTGTTCTCATGTTCTCTCGTCTCAACCATTTCGTCTCATCTCATCTTCTATCTCAACCTCGACGCTGCAGTTTGCATCTGATTTCAAGCGCGGACCATGATATGCCCTGAGAGAGATATAAAAAAAAAACATACGCATAAGGCAACGAAGAGGGGGAAAGAAAAAAGACGAAAAAAAATCAGCACACAGATTTCAAGGTGAACAAAGAACCATGTACAAAATGAAAGAGAAATGGATCCATCTATCTGAGAGAGCACAGCAGCGAATCGAGTGCAGAGTAACCTTCGCGTTGTACCCGTTCTTTGAGGAGGGGGTCTCGAATCTACGCTATCCTTGTCCCCTCGAGCGAGAGACATGCGCTTATAGTTGAGGCAGCGTGCATACCGAGAAAAGACAATGTGTGGCTTGATTCATCGCGCGAAGCGGTATTGATGTCGCATCTTGTCCTCCAACGCCTTTCTTGGCTCGATTGGCAAACGAAGCACCCATAAAGAAGACGAGTTCATGTTTAAAGGAGGAGAGAGAGAGAGAGAGAGAGAAAAGGGGGGGCGGAGTAGGGCCTTTGTTCTCACTCCCTCTTCCTCTTCTTCCCTTCTACAACCTCTTTTTTCTTTTACTGGAAAAATGCTGCCACAACGACAAAAAAAGAAAAGACCAAAAGAGTCTTCATGCATCCAGCCCTATCCAACACGTTCATGACGTACGAAGCATGGGGATTTAGATCCGATGGCGTGCTATTCATTTCACGATGCATGGCAAGTGGAGATGAGGGGGTTGTAATAAACGATGAGACCTTTTTCTAGATCTTACCCAACCCACCGACACCCCGTCCAAACACCCCCAGTGGGGCGTACTATAGCCCGAAAGCAATAAGAAAGCGATCTCTATCTAATCTAACCTTTCTAAGGCTTTCATGAGAATTTCGGAGATATGATCTTTGTTTGACCCTAAGTCTATTACTGTCCACTACCAAGATGGGAGCTAATACATCCCTGTCAGCCTTCCGATTACAACATCTATTATTCGATTTCTCCCATTTCTCCTCGCCGTCCATTAAACATTCCCCTTTTTTTTTTTCTAATTTCAATCTTCTCCCGCTCTTTTAGATCAGGGTGAAAGTTTTTCGCGCCTGATATCGGATGCAATGCAATTGAACCTCTACGCTCTAATACACCCACTGCTCGAATCACACAGCATCATCACTACGCATCCCGACCAACAGCTAGCGGGTTTTTCATCACGATCAAATGTTAGACGTTAGTAGTCGTAGTCACCTAAGGTCCAACGGAACGGCCACATCCCTCTGATATCCTAGCCCCCCCCTCATTCCCCCGGAACTTGATCCGACACTTCGGTCAGCGGGAAGGGATTTACTAAAAAAAAAACTAGATTCTCCCATTGCTACCCTTCATTCTTTAGAGACTAGCATCTCGAAATATTATTACATTTTTACATGATGATAAAATGTTTCTTGTTGGCATATCATTATAGGTATTAGCCCGTAGGTCTACTAAAGCAAATAAACAATAGGCATCTCTCTCTTTCTTAAGCCCAGAAACCCAATACCAACATCGCTTTACCACCCATCCTCTAGGCAGCTACATTCCAAAGCTTACAGAGTGTGCACGGGTCTTCTCACCTCAAGAGTAACTTGTCGTGTTTGTTGCGATTTTTGCTCTTCCCTCCGGCCCAACACAGCCTTGTAATGTTCTTAGACTTGTTTCCAGCCTAGCTTTACTTTTTCTTCCCCAGTGCAGAGGTTGTTACTATAAATATAAGTAGAGTGAAAGTGTCACGCATAAAAGCAAGAAACCTATACTAAAAAACATTGTTGATAATTGCTATCATCACCATCATTGTCATAAGGTAAACCCTTTTTTGTTAAGGAAAATTTTAAAAACACATGTTGCCCGCCCATCTATTTACAGCCTACTTATAGCTGCTTGCTTGTCAGCAAAGAAACAAAGAATACTAGTAAAAGAGATAAGGAACCCAAGATCATGAAAATCCAAAAAAAAAAATGAAATTCCCGACCAAAATACAGGTAGACAAAAAGAGCCGCTCCACGCCATGCTTCTTATGTCTCAAGCCCTTGATCAACATTGCCATGCTGTGTTTTACCTCCTCCTCTGCCCACACCCTCACCTCCGGAGGCCAAAAGGCGACTCTGCTCGCATGGCTTTCCGGAGGAGATCTCAACAAAAAAAAAAAGGAGAAAAAAAAATGAAAAATGAAATGAAAAACACCCTTCCAAATACACTCTCCGTAGACAAACACACATGTATCAATCAATTCCAAAGAGAGATCTTTTTTTTTTCTCAAATGGTATACAAGAAATCAGGTCGCATATCACCCATAGCTGCTAGCTCCTTCTGCGTCTTGCCCTCGGCCAAGTAATTTCGTTCTCCGTTCAATCGCTTCTTATTCTCTCGATTAAGTAGCACGGCCATCAGGATGCTACCGCAAAACATGCCAATGAACAAATAGCCAATAATGGTACCATGGCCCTGCAGGTAGCGGGGTGAGTCAAAGTAAATGTTACTGCTCACAACACCGTTAATGTTGCCCCATCCAATGACAAAGCCCAGAACGATGCCGCGCTTGTAAACGCCTTCGACATTGTTGGCAATCCACGCAATAGTAAGTGAGATGCTCGGATAGATGCCCATTGCTCCTAGGAATGTGCCAGCGTATTGCACACCGGGGTTGGTCGAGGCTATCAACATGATGAAACCGGCAATGCCAACTAGGGAAGAGCAAATGTTGAAGATGGCTCGTTTCTGGACTCGATCGGACCAAATTCCCACCGCGACGGTGACGATAGCGGCTACAGCATATGGTGGGACGCTAAGAAGCTGGTTCCTGATGACTGCGGTTTTGGTGGTGAAGCTCATGTTTTGAATGATGGACGGAAGGAACAGGCTGAAGGAATACAATGGCATGAGAGGGCCCATGTATATGAGCATACCGAGGTATGTTTTCCAGTCCTTGATCGCAGCCCAGAAGTACTCCATTTTGAAGGATTCGTGCTCAGCAGAGCTTTGTTTATCTTGCTTAAGTCGATACAGCACACGCATACGATCTTCTGGAGACAAAAATTTTGCCTCATCGGGAAAGTCATGTACCATGAAGAAAGAGATGAAGCCAATGACAATAGTCAACGCACCCTCGATGATGAAGATCCAGGCCCACCCATGAATGCCTCTTTTGCCATCCAATTTCTCAATAGCAGCCGCAAGAAGACCTCCAAAGGAACCGGCCAAAGCGGCAGCTGAGAAGAATATGGCAGCTCTCGTACCGAATTCGTTACGCTTGTACCAACAAGAGAGGTAGTAGTTCACGCCGGGAAAGAGACCAGCTTCGGCGACGCCCAGGAACCATCGTGCAGCCATGAGGCCGGACCAATTCTTTATAAATCCCATCCCAAGCATGCATGCTCCCCAGAGAATACTAATTTTTTATTTTATTTTAGCATTAGACTTATTATTCCATCCCGATGTACCGGCAAGACGCAACAACCTTGACTATTGTAGGTGTTCTAAATTGAGGAAGAGGGTAAAATAACTTACATGATGATAGGGATAAAGAGAGAGGGGCGAGATCTTTTGAGTAAAAAGTTGGCAAGCACCTCGAAAATGGCGTAAGAAATGAAAAAGACTGTCAGTGAGGCATTGTACTGAGATGTAGTCATGGGAATATCAGTTGTGAGTTTGGCAACCTTTGCGTTGCCGATGTTTGTACGGTCGAGGAAGCACATGAGATACAGCAAAGTGAGCTAGGATACACATTGTCAGCGTTCAATTTTTTTTTTCCCCCCTCCAGCCGGCAGCAATACGGTGGCTAGGAATCAGGTTCAGATTGCATGCCGGAACCACATCAACAACACTTACCCATGGTATGAGAGTCATGTCCAATTTCCATAGCAGTCGTCGAGCCTAATAAAAGTATTCTGTCAGTGATGCCCGTCCTCGCGCCTCACGGTGCCTCACGAGGACCAGCGCCGGAAAACTCACATTTGCCGCCCTTTCGGCTTCGGACAAGCCCGCATCCGGGTCTACAATGTGGTCGACAATCTGGCCAAGCTCAGAATTGGATATATTATCTGCGACCGGCCCTTTTTCTGTGTCGCTCATGATGGGCAGATTTTTTTGACAAAAAAAAAAAAACAGAGAGCCTCCAGAAAAGCAAAAATAAAATAAAATATAGGTAAAAGAAAAGATTTACAAAAGGCAAACAACAATGAGCCGCAACCTCCCACAGGTTTAAGCGAAAGGGAGAAAGAAGGGAGAAGTGGTGGCTTGAAGGAGGGAAAAACACTGATCCTGTGTTGCTGATTTGAGTCTTAGACAGACGGGCGGCAGCCACCGGGTCTATGGACTTTTTAAGCGATATATGCCAAAAGGGAAAAGAGACTATTAATGAAAATGGCCACCTTTTCGGAACCCGTCCAATCCTAGAGGGGGAGGAAGAGAGAAGAAGAGGGAGGGAGGAACAGGATAAGACGGGAGTCAAATGTATGTTAGTACAGAGTAGTATCCATGCTTTTTATGTACAAAGTACCAGTACTACTACTTTGTAGGTCTGCTTGTAAACGGACAAAGGATCCGCAATTGGAAGCAAAAGCCTGAATATAGACCGGGGGCCCGAGATGAATGTGAGACGTAAAAGAACAGACCAATCGAGGCAAGGTTGTATTGAAGAGGTGCGAGTAAAAGACAGGGTGGGTATGACGACGCCGACGAATCCCAAAAAGAAGAGCTAGGCAAGGGTTGCGATGCGGGGAGAGAACCCAAAAGTTAGCTCCAAGAAGGGCGCACGAGTACCATACAAGTAAAGGGGATCAGTAATAGCGTGATAATGGCTAGATAGGCTGGTCACATTTTGCGGAGTTGTAGTTAGTCTTTGGTTATGACCAGGCAGGATATGGGGTAATATGGAGACAGGCCGGGATTGACAGCCAGTCGCCACATCTCAAGACACAAATTCCTGACTCAATCACACTAAATACTCGGTATTTTGAAGGGAAATCGATATCAAACAAGTACTGATTGATAAAAGCAAACATGAGCGATACGTTGGCTGGCATGTATAGAATGTAAACTAAGTATCTTACATACCTAGTACCTAAGTAAGGTATGCACCATGCCACGCACAAACAAAGAATCGCAGCTTCTTGATTGTATCTTTTGCGGCTTCTCTTGTAAGACGTAATCAATTATCGTTTTGAAAGAAAAAGTCGAACTAGAAGCGATAATTGAGGCTTGTTGCGAGCCACTTCCAGCTCAGTGCGTATGTACGTTTGCATCGTATACGGAGTAGACTAAAAAAGACTATCCCTAAGTAGGCTTGAAAGAGGTGAAATAGCAGCGACGGTAGAAACGCCCACTTGTTTAATTGCACTTCAAACGCTCTGCAGATCCTGCATAGAGTATTCCGTACTGCGAACTTTGCTGCTTATACCTGTGGCTAGCTTATAATTGACCAAATCAATCAATGAAGTGCTGACAATAGTTATTGGAGAGTATACGAATGTCCCTCGTCAAAACTCGAGTGGCTGCCGGTCACTCTCCAGCTCAACCTCAAACTGATGTTCATCCTTGTCTCCCCAATTAAAGGTTCCGTGTCTTTGTAGAAGTTTGCTTGTGGGGTTCTATAGCCGACACCGACTCTCCACAATCGTTTTCTTCTTGTTTCCACGCAGCAAATAAGGTCAAACGCCGTCGGGTGAGGGGAAGCAACGGTCCAAGCCTGCTGAGACGCAGTGGGTGAGTGGATAATCCTCTGCATTTTCACTTACAAAGTGCCTATTGATTTGTCTTGTATGATGCCAAATTCTGAGGTCACTCTGTTGTGATATTGGAATGCTTATCTGCCCGCTTTCTCGCCCATAAGGTATTTCGTAGGTCACCGGGCATATGCGTGAAGTAACCCTGTCGCTTTCGCCGGTTTGTACACCGTACTGTACACTGCACGTAACAATTCATGAAGCCGTTGTCAGCACCGGGCATAAGCTGTGGCTACTAGGATTCAAGCACGACCACGCGACTTGGTGTCTCAATAGTGATGTTGGCCCCAGGAGCCGCAGAAGCCGAGGCTTTTGGTCTATGCAGTATTTCGGAGGCCCTGTAATGTTGACTCTATCTACGGGATTAGCGTTTGCATTCGAGCGCTGTGACATGTTTCTAGTCCTCTAGACCCGGTTTCCAGCAAGCAAGGGTTTGAGTTGACTCCAATGCCCAATCAGCATTCCCACAGCGGGCCGATACATGTTTGTAGACTGTGTCTGTAAGACTTTTTTTTTACAGAACAAATTCATCATTCGTCTCCGTAGAATACACCACTTCGGAGCAGGCCAGGTACCATCAGCTGCTTGCTCTTTTCAGCAGTCCCTTCCCGAGTCACCCGGAGGGCGATGATCGGGAACGGGAATCTCGCTGATGTCACATTCCCACAAAGATGAACAAGGCTGCGAGTACCTGCAGAAATTATAAATAAATAGCAAATAAAAAGAGAGAAACAGAAACAGAAACAGTACGGCAAGATTATTCACGGTGCATAACCCCCAAATATCGACATGTGACACGTCGTCGCCACTAAATAGATAAGCGACGATGACTTTAAGCGCATAATGGTTTAAACTACTTTGTAAATCAACAATCAGTCAGTCCTAGTAGTTGTAAATTTAGTTCATCATGACTTGCCAAGTAGCCAAAAGAGCGGCCTTTAATGAAGAAATTTAACCAAGAGAGGAGTAAGCTTCCGTGTCACCATCTCGTTGCCACGTTCTGTCCGGCTCCCGCCTGTCTGCTGGATAGCCGCAGCTAAATCTCATGGGACGGACATAGGGAGCACAAAATAATATTTCCGATATTAGCTGGCTATCGCTAACATGAAAGAGGACTAGCAGTTTAAGCCACAGATGTGCATGAGTAAGGTAGAGTGGGAATTTGCATTCCTCCTTTGCAGTGCTATATTCGGTAGTTGAGGGAGGTACATTTGGTAGATATTAGGTAAGTAAGTATCTTTAGTAGTTAGTAGGTTGGCAAACAGGTAGAATTCAAAAGGAGAGGCTGTAGGCAATTAAAATCCTAGAAGAAAATCCACTGGTGGAACATGAAAATATTGCCAAGCAGAAGTACGGCTCCTTTGAATAGCTGACATTGCACAAAGGGGGAAAAATAAATAATAAAATTAAATTATAAATTATGAATAAAAAAGGACTTTGTACTCTGCAGGCCGTAAAGACGGATGGATGGTGGTTGCCAAGTTACTGTGGCTGCCGTAGTTAGTTGCCTTAACGGGACGAGGAAGGTACTGCCTGTGGTGGTGGCTTCCTTCAAGCTTGATATTTTAGCCATATTTTTAGCCCCAAAAATCGCCCAATTAAGTCAAGCTCATCGGACTAGAGTATTTCAACTACTGTATTCATGAAGAAAAGAGCCAAGAAGCGGGGAGATTGTTATCTACCGATACCATTTCACTAGCCTTCTGATACTCTTGTTCTCGATACTCTGTACTCTGTACTCAGTACTGTACATACCAGACCTTTGACTAACTCCGTACCTTGACTTGATTAGGTATTATTCAACCCTTCGGGGGTCTTGTTTGCCCAAACCCCTTAAGCGAGCCAATACAATACTTGGTACTTCGTGGAGAACCAGAAACTCGACGATCTTGTTCGCGATAATTATCTCCGTTCAAATTCGTCAGCAGCTATGACTCGGATACTGTTGACCCGTTTCGCTGCCAAAGCTTTGTTGGTCACTTTTGTTTGCTGTTTTTTTTCTTTAGTCCAGAAATGTATCAAAACCAACAATCAGACATGAAGTCGTTCGCAATACGAAGAATTCCGTACCATGCCAATCAATACCATATAGTAAGTAGTATTTGTTAGTCCAGCCACTCTGCGGGAGCGCACAGTCGCAGCAATAGAACAAAGCGCCACTTAATCTCGGGCCTCTCATGCTTAGCGACGGCATAACTTGTATCTCGGGGTCTTTGCGTCAGGAACCCCGTCTTTTTTGACAAACATTACAGCATCTTGTCTCTTTTGATCTCTTATCGGAGAGAATGATTGCATAACTGCTTGACAGGTCCACCTAGAGCTTCTTCTGGCAGCCGTCCGGTACAAACAAATTAGCGACGGCATAACTTGTATCTCGGGGTCTTTGCGTCAGGAACCCCGTCTTTTTTGACAAACATTACAGCATCTTGTCTCTTTTGATCTCTTATCGGAGAGAATGATTGCATAACTGCTTGACAGGTCCACCTAGAGCTTCTTCTGGCAGCCGTCCGGTACAAACAAAAAGAAGAAGACGAAGAAGAAGAAGAAGAAGAAGAAGAAGAAGAAAAGTCATTTCAGCCACGTGGACCTATAAGCTGTTGACTCTTCATCTCTTCAACTCTTGCGAGTGTCACCATGCGGTCCAAGTGTATATACAAGGCCAGATAACTAGTTTAGGATACCAATCAGAGACGCATTTGCTACCGTCTTTTTAATCAAGCATTGCTTGCTTACCCAGCCACCCAAAGCAATGTCTTCTCAATTGGGTCGTATTCAGATAATGAGGGCAAAAGTCGCCGTCCCCGTTACCGTCGCACCGCCTTTGCCTATGGCTGCTTGTCCGGTTTCACGACACATTCTGTCATTAATCGTTGAAGGTTGCTCTGCACGGACTCGAATTCGAGCTCATTTCCGATATTAACGATCAACTACCGTGGCTGTTTGTAAATATATATACATGTAAAATAATAACTCAATGTCTTGTTCGGAGCGTTTGTTTGCCGTCCATTTTATCTTCCCATTTCATACTGGTAGCATGTTATTACATCCCAGCTAAACGAACATAATCATAACCTTGATAACTAGCAACGGCAAATCACAGTAAGGAGATTTCGTTGATGCTCCTATAGGTTCAATATGCACGCGTCTATTACACCGCATCAGACGCCTAGCTGCTTCGTTGCTGCAACTTTCTCTTGTGACCAACAACCGTGGGTCTTTCATGCCAGAGTTCTACCAATTAAAATAGGACATGATTCCTCGTGATGAGTTTCGGAGGATTCAAAAGTCTGTTGGTTCTACGTGAGCCCCATGGGCTAATGCATGATCATGCTTGGCAGTAGATATCCTATTATTACCTTGTTTATACGAAGCCTTGGATGCATATTCCAAGAGTACATGGCAATAACCATCATGCAACTAAATTACTCAAAAAGCCTTGTTGTGTTACCCATTTTATAGATACCTAGTGGAAATGGCGATTTCATCTAGCCTTAGCTTGCAATGCAGCCCAGACGACTATTTGATGATACAAAGGCAGGTGGAAAGAGTCGACCTCCTCAGGCATTGTGCGCACTTGGAATTTAAAGAATGTTACAAACCACAAAGCGAGAGAATAAGATTTTCGTTTATTATCTTACACGAATAAAATAAATCTGTTCTTTTTATTCTTATAAAAGTAGGTAGTTTAAAAAGATAAGCCTAGTCCATTGATGAAATTCGTTATGAACATGAAGAACGCTTCAATTTTCCTAGAGCCCATTCCGCACATTCCCCTATGGCTAATAAAAATGGAGCTAGAAGTTATTGCTAGTGATCAAAATTTGGAACTTGTCATACAGAACAGAATCTTTTTTAAAGAGAGGAAATGACAACTCGATCAACGTACGAATATAAGTCACGACAAGTTTAACATCCGCGACAGTCTATGAACTAACCTATATATAATCAAACTGACATATGGAGCTTTCCATATATTTTCAGGCGCTTAATATGTATATAAACCGCAGCAAGCAAACGAGAAACTGGACGTGTTCAGATAACTGCTACGAGAAACTGGACGTGTTCAGATAACTGCTCCGAGAAACTACTTATCATACATCTGAGCTCGCTTTACCACCACACAGTCGGTCGTCGATGTGAATAGCTTAGATCAATATTCAATTTCATAGAACAGAGCCTAAATATTAATTGATGCATAATAAGAAGAGATATTAAAGAAGTATAGTGCAACATTAGCATAGTTGGAGCCCATCTAACGAAGCTCTCTCTGTCCGAGGACGTCGATAGTGGATGGACTTTTGGAACTAAAGAACAACAATCAATAGTTTCAGAGAATGTATTAATATGTATCACACACAGGAAAAGAAAAATAATAGGTTTCAAAATACAATACACATGTTCGTCTAAATGATTAGCTTTTTGCTCAATTTCTTGTTCTCAGAGTATTGAATCAATACTTGATTGGCATTTCATATTTCGTCAAGTAGGAGCTCAAAATCTAGATATACAATTAATTATTAGTATCCTTTTCTAATAAGATCTTAGTTTCTAAATAGAACTCACATAGTGTAATTAATATAAAGCTATCATGCATTATTCTTCCTTCCATCCATCATACAGAGTAAGTCTTATAAATAGTGTATATTATTTTGATATACTTCCGCTGTATTTTTTATACAGCGACAAGCGAAAAGATTGCCCACTCAATCTAGATTCCATAGATTTTCAATACAAAACTCCCAGCTTTAAGGAAAGTCCTTTACAAAACGTAAACTACATCAATTATTTTGTGATCAAAACATTATACATCTCAAAATGGCTTCTCCGTGTTAATTATTTGCTATCATGTCAAGTATAAGCAGTAAAAACTCAGCCTAAACCAACTTGCGGCCTTAGCTCAGCTGGGAGAGCGTCAGACTGAAGTTTCTAAACTCAGTCCACTAGTGATATCTGAAGGCCGTGTGTTCGATCCACACAGGCCGCAAAGTTTTTTTTTCTTTTTCTTTTTATTTTCTTCTCGCTTTTATTTTTCTTCCACATTCATTCGTTTTGATCTTTAAATTGGATAGATAAGATCGCATATCATCTCAGGCTGTTGAGAAGTTTTAACTAAAATTAAAGTTGGGACTTAATTAATTAAAGAGAAGAGAATCAGATGATAGTCTCCTTTCCTTATACTACCTACCTACCCTATGCCCACAATAATAACCGAGGGTGGCAGACAGTGTAAGAGATAAGAGCAGGTTTAGGCAGCAAAATCTATATGTACTCTCACATCTCTTAGAAAAACTCAAGTAGAGCTGAATCACGCACAATACCACCAAAGTACTATGAAGAATTATCAATACTCAATTATCGTTATCCTATAAGATCTTTATCCAAATTGCCGCTAGATTGGCATCCTAGACAGAGAGCACGCTATCGTATGTGCGTGCAACAACTAGTAAGAGGTGGCGTATATACAGAAACAATGTTGTCGAGCCTATCAATCTCGCTGGATAGAACCAGGATAGAGTTATAAGATGAGAAAAAACAAAAAAACGTCCACAAGATGGGAGATGGGGGGAAAATGCAGCTGATAAAAAAAGGAAATATGGGGGCAATGTTGTATGTATATAGTCAGACTCCTTTTTTTTTCTCTCGCGCTCTTTCACGCTCCAACAATCAATCATATTGCTAGATATTATTGCAATTAGATGATTGAGCGTATAATAATCAAGCCTCCTTCTCTAAAAGGGAAGGGAGAAGGGCTTGTTGCGCTTTCCTCGTTCGGCAGCTTCCGCACGGTGGCTTGAGCGAGAGCCGTACTTGGGAAGTTCATCGAGGGCAGAAGGTAGGGTGACATTGGCGGTCTCAAGTTGAATTTCGAGGCTAGGAACGCTGCTGAGCGGGACGACGGCACCGGTACGCTATTTGACATGTTAGAGTAAAAGAAGTTCTAGCTGAAGGTGTATGAGCGGTATAGAGGGAAAAGGGAACATACCGTGACAATTTCCACCTCCACGTCAGACGAGAAAGCGCTAACGGCATTGCGAAGCCCGCCTTGCAGAAGGCCCTCCATGGGAGAATCGACGGTGAATCCACCGTTCACAATGCCCTCAGCAGGGAGCATCATGACGATCAGACTACCGGCTTTCTTGCCACCGATGTAGACGTTAATCTCGCATGGGCGACTCTCCAGCTCGGCCACGTTCACAGCAATCTTAACAAAGTAACGAGTCTTGAAGATATCCCTGGCGCGGGCGGATCGCTTGGATGGGGTGCCAGGGCCGTACAGCTGGTTGATGATAGTGGTGACGCTAGACTTGATCTGCGCCTGAGACTTTGCCCAGTACTCAATGCCCTGGTAGGAATAGCCCATGCCCTGGATGCTCTTGACAGAGTTAGAGGTGTGGAATTGGCCGTTAGCCTGGTAAAAGGGCTGGAGTGGAGAGTCAGGAGTGATGGTGGCTCCCGTGGGGCTGTTGAATCGAGACTGGCCCTTGTAGGATGAGGTGAAGATGGGTGACTGAGGCATAATAGCCTCCCAGAAAGCCCACATGCGGTCAACGTTGGAGTGGTGCATGAAGCTATACACATATAGGTGGTCAGTATTGGTCATCGTTGACAATCATTCATGTCCTTTGCATCACCCATGCCCACTCAATCAACTTACAACAAGGGGTCGAAGCCAGAGTAATCCGGGGCAAGGAATTGGTTACCGCAGGCACCATCCCAGTGAATGGCGTTATGGACCTGCTCAACGTTGATACCAGGGCCGCGGCTGGAAGCAAAATCGGAGAAGTCGGTAGAGTGAGTCAGAACGTCATACTATGCATGCTCTATTAGTGGTGCCATCCTAGAAAGGGAAGGGAAGCTAGCCAAAGTTCAAGGGAGTTCACATACAATCCAAGACTTGTAAGTACGAGCTTGCAGATTCGCATTCGCGGTAGTGGGGTAGCTCTGCTGAGCTGCAGCACAGCGAATGGTGTGGTCCTGGCCGCCACCGGTGAATGCTCCGTATGAACCACTCATGGCGATGTGCGGGAAGTAAAAGGTCTGGAGTGGATTAGTGTAATCGGTCTGCTTGATGCCGCTGCCATTGGGAACATTGATCTTGAGAGTGCTGGGGACAGTACACGCCGGAACCGCGCTCGTGGCGGCCCAATCCCAGTAGGGTGCTCGCAGGGTCTGCGCCGCCTGTTGGTATTGCGCCCGATACTGTGCAGGATATCCATTGGCGATGTTCTTGGCGATAGCAACCAAGGCTTGCTGTTAAGGAATAGGGTCATCAATCACTGTGCTTCGCTAGATGGGGGAGGATGGCATATCCATTGGGTGCTTGCATACCTCGAAAAGCAGAACATAGGGACGATGCCAGCTAATGAAGATGTCCTCCTAGAGAAATGTTAGAGAGTGTCCGAGATTAAAAGATTGAGAAGCTCAGGCATAGGAGCTTGACATACACCATGAGGACAGTATCCCAACCAGCCATCTCCTGTCTTAGCTCCGGCTGCGTTATACTCAATATATGGTGCACCGTGGATGCCTATCTGGTGTTACTAAAAGCTCCGAGAATCATGTCACCTCGCAGAAGAGATAAATTACCGGCAATCTGGAAAAAACTGTTCGGGTCATGGGAGTCCAGCTTGGACATGTTATACATGGCCTGGACATATAGATCCCTATTACACGCATATGTAAGCCTTGTGTCCTTTTTTTCCCCTCCATCTTTCCCACCAGAGTAATCCGTTGGTTTTTTTTTTTTTTTTTTTTTTTTTTTTTTTTTTTTTTCTCGTCTCTTACCATTGCGCCCCAGAGTTGACCAGGTCGTTGATGTTCTGTCTCAGTGGTACGGGTCCATTAGGAGAGACGGGAACACCAGTGACGGGGATGTGCTGAGTGCCCTGTGCGAGTGAAACTGCGGCCAAGGCCAGCACCGAGACGGAAGCTTGCAACAACATGATGAATTTGTTATAAACGAGTGTGTTATTAAGGAAAGAAAGAAAAGAAGGGAAAGGGGGGAAATGAGACGAGCGCGAAGTAAGAAAGAAGAAGAAGAAAAGAACGAAGCGAGCGACAGATAAGCGGCGCGTCTCCTGTAATTGCCCCTTATGGAAGTATGGAATGAAAGCGAGTTCCCTTCCCTAAGTAGGTCGTTTCTTCCTGTTACAGATATGTGCAAAAACGACCGGAGGTTGATATATATAACTATCAACAGAGCGAATGTCTATCCCATGTGAAAAGGAATAGGGAAAAGAAGCGGGAGAGACTCGCCAAGTCGGTCAGGGGTGGCTTGAGGATTTTTGTATTATTTGCTTCGCAGCTTCTTGGGCTTGGCTGCCGGCCGGATCGTCCCCCCCACCCACATGAACCACACACAGGCACACACTTCAAATCCTATCTACAGTACTTGTAGATACGAAGTATACATTGCAGGGAGTCGTATTGCATACAGGGACCGGGAATCCGGTAGTAGTAATAGTGTACCTGTAGTAACAGCAAGAAAGCCAAGTCGAGGGAAGCACGCAGTATTAGAGAGTTGATCGCTTCTCCTCCATACTGCTGCTAACATCTGTGCATCCCTGAATTGAATGAACTTTTTTTTTTTTTTTTTTTTTTTTTTTTTTTTTTTTTTTGTACTTCGTACCTACAGTACGAGAGTAAGTGTACATAGTATGAATGTATGAAGTAGTACCTACTACACAAGTACATCTCAAGGGAGGGTTGGTTAGGAAAGAGAAAAGAGAAAGGGATGGGGGGGCTTCCTTCGTGGGGACTGTCCCAATTGGTGAGAGGCAAGCAAAGAAGAGAGACCCGTCGAGATGGATCAGGCCAGGGTCCCCCAAGGATACGATACGAGCTGCAACCTCTCCTGCAAAAGGGCAGCCCTGCGGCGCGAAGCCACCGGTCGGCTCCAGGCTCCATTCGGCTCTAGGATCAAGACCCCGGGACCGGCGCCGTCGAAACGCTCCATGCCAAAACTGGGAATTTGAAAGGCTTCGAGGAGATTTCAGGGCGATGATGGTGTGCGGGGAGGGCTCCATTGTTTCGCAAGGCCAAAAACGCCTTTGATGGACTCGCGCGCCATGGTCCAGCCAACGTATCGGCGCGAAGGGCGATGCGTTAATTCTGAGACACGGTGGCCGGCGAAGCGCCGACAGCTTTCGTTTGGCGGCTTGCCCAATATTCTGTACACGTTTTGTACATACATACCTACGGTAAGGTAATTTCTGCATTAGGCGCCGCTATTTTGTTGGAAGACGTAACATGACGTTTTTCTTTACTTGTATCTTATCCACGCTCCTCTTTTTTGGGGCGTTCTCTTGACAATTCGTTCGGAAATACCGGGGCCATATCAAAAGCCCACACGGGTATGGAAGGAAACGAAGAACCCTTTTGCCCTCCCTTTGGTAATCCTTACACACAAGTATGTTCTCCGTATAGTGCCGGCAGGCTGACAAGTCATGACATGCCAGGGATACGGAGTACTGGCTGGCATTCGTTTTCAAAGACAATTGCATTGTTATATTACCAGTACGAAGTGTTTCGTATCATTACTCGTAAAAGTACAAGTAAGTGTACGAGTAGTATTTCCCTTGGAATACTAATAGCTGGTTCTTCGTACACTGTGCGAAGCTACTTGTAGATTCTGTTCTGCTTGTCAGCCCTCGTAATACTACTAGTACTAGTAGCACTTGGTAATCAATACTAGGTAGTACCAAGGTGGTCGTAGTAGTAGCGCGATGATCTCGGGTACATGGGAAAAGCAAAGCTGTCGTGTATGTGCTCCGTACTCCGTACAGGTAAATAAGTCCATAATGGTGCTTGTACAAGTATGCATGATGCAAAAGCAACGCAACTCATCGTAAACCATGGAGCCACTAAGAATGCATTTGATGTTAGAACAGGGCACAATCTTGGCGCCATCTTGGTCTCTTTCTCTCCAATCTCGCAACGGTAATGCAAGCGACTACCAATTAGCACGATTGCTCTCCGCCTCACCGCAAAGTATCCGTCGATCTATTCGCAAAAGTGGATTTTAAGCGCGTGTGTGTTTGTTGTGTGCGCAAAGTATGGACAAAGTACTCCGCAGTTTTGGTGTGTGTGTATGTGTGTGTGTGTGTAGCCTGGTAGGGCACGACCTCAGCTCCACGGCTCTCGTCTTTCCACATGCCATGCCATGCCATGCCATACTTGTACATACCCTTGTCATCATGCCACGCATGCACGCAACTGGCCTGACCAAGAACCCATCTTGGTAGATTAAAAAATATTATGGCTCAGCTCGTCCAATATGAAAGAAGAATTCGGGTTCCTTCTGCGTGTTGCCCGTGCGCTGCGCGTGATAATTTTAGAAGCAAGTTAAAATTACGCATTAAAATAAACGAGGGACGTGGCGTTTTGGATTGGTGGGATGGTATGGGATGGTACCTGGAATTGGAGGGGTCTCTCGGAATCGGCACTATCGGATTTACAGGGGGCTTTCGGAGGCACCGATTTTCCTTTGCCGAGTTCTAGTTGGCCAGTAGAGAATTATCGAGTCTTGTACTGAAGTCACAAACAAACAGAGTGTAGAAGGCGGTTTGATTTTTAATTAAACTTCTGGCTTCACAATATCTACCTAGCTCTACAAGCATGCTTGTGTACAGAATTTTAAGTGCAGAGAGATACATCCATTGTAAAAAGAAACACAGTATGGAGTAATGATGATCAATAATCAGATGGCGGCCTCATACGACTAACTACAAGCATATACTAGCTATCCCACGACAAACAGCACCAACTACCTAAATCACCTTCTCAACGCCCAACTTCATACTCTTTACATGAACTGAATTCTGTCACCGCCACACCATTTCAACAATGTTTTATTTTATTTTTTTTGGATCTCGGCAAATCCCCCTTCCGCGCCTGTGTGAGACACAATGAGCCAACCAACCTATAGATTACACAACTGATGAATGATGGTGGTAGCTCAAAGATCTGAACCGTCTCTACAGAGTACACCGCAATGGGGTCTTTCATTTCAGTCAGGTGATGGCGAAAACGTAGACAAGCATGCTAGATTTGGTTTTCTTTTCTTTTTTTTTTTCTTTTTGCCTCTTGAGATTAATAGCTGAACCAAAGAGGCCGTATCTGATTAACTCCTATTACTGTATGTATACCCTTGTGTCTCAGGGGATAAGTAATCTAATCTGCCATGGTACAAGGATGAGGTAACGAACTTGGACTAGTACAAAGTACTTGACCTGCTATTTATTACCACATCGTTGTTCAACTAGGAAATGCAATTTCGCCAGATAGGTAACCAAGTAAAAAGTACTTCTGCTGCTTATTACCTGGTACTACTGCAGATCAGGGTTGCTAGCTATTACTGTCACGATGACCCCTAGACGCAGCCATATGGAAGAGGCATTCCTCCCCCTCCCCCTCCCCCCTCCCCCTCCCCCCCAAAAAACAAATACGAATAGAAGTGGCAGCATTTACCGATATTATTACATGTACAGTAAACTCATGTTTAATTTACAAACTCATACGAGTACTAGGTAGGTACAAGATGATGAAAGTCGTACGAGTGATCTGTGGTAATACATGTCGATTTCCGCCGGCGAATTACTACGTAGATCGGCGTTTGTAGCGACCTGAAGCCATAGAAAGGTTTCCCTTTTACACTCCATACCATACCAGAAGTATTATAAGCGACAAAAAGAGATTAAGAGATTTTCCATCTTAGAAAAAGTTATAAATATAGATTTTGACGAAATTGCGTGTAACAATATTCTTTTAGCTTAGCACCAACTCTAAGCAAAAATCGTCGTTTCCTTCGTATTAATGCTCCGAATCAGCTGAACTCGAGCAACACACCCAACCTCAAGTCCCAACTTAGAAAAGAATCATCCCTTTATCCCCCTCTCTCCATTTAGAAGCTAAAACGTTCCCAAGACAACTCAGCTTGGCATGTTGACAATTCGAATAGTATCAAATTTTCATTTTAGTTTAGTAGTTCAAAGCCAAGGCACTAGATCCAACCCCCTCATAGTAGCAACAAGCCTCGTTCATAACCATTGGTCTCTTCCTCTCAAGCCATACTCAATTCCATTAAGCTTACATCGTATTACCTCCCATCCCTTTCCGGTCTGTGGCGTCTATAGCCTCCTTAGAGTTTTTTTTTTTTTTAAAAAACAAAAGAGCTTGTTAGTTCTTATTGTTCAACTGTCAGCCTAAAACCAGCTGCACACACACTCCCTTCAATTATATGATATGTGCTAAGTAATAGGCATAATGACATACAATACCTCCCTTACCTCCCTAGTGTTTTTAGGTAAAGTTGACGTCAAAGACTTTATTCAACTCTAGCGGGGGGGGGGTTTAAGTTCTTCTCAATGGGATAGGATAGGATCATCTGTAATACAGACACGTGAGTTAACCTAGAATAGCACAAAAAAAAGTAAGCTTCGTTGATGAGAATCGAGGTGGCTTGATTTCTTCGTATCAATCAATGAGCGGACAAAAAAGAAAGTCATGGTATGACGAGTCTAGCAAGTGAAAAACATGCACGTGGTGAGGTCAACGATGCATGAATCATTAACGCTAGCCAACGTGGCATGGTTGGACAGGAGAGACAGGTATATTCCTTGCTGGAAGCTGATGATGAATGGAATGAAATCGGATCGCCAAAACATCGATATAGCGTTTTCGCGCTACGAGGCAAGAAAAGAATGCCAAGTCCCGTGTGGTAGTCACACAAATGCATTACGAGAATAATTGTTGGTCATTCTAAGTAGCGCCTCAAATGCATCAACTCCTCGGCGAAGCACCATCGTGACCATGCAGTTGACACTAATTGATGGAGCACAACATTAAAAGAACATATACAAAGAATGCACAAATACTGTATTCTAAAAAAAGATATCACAACATACCCTACAGCCTAGAAGCGGACCTTTCTATACTCTCCCCCTCAAACTTGGCCAACAATATTTGGACAACCAGACCCCAGGCTCCTCCCTCTTCCCCCCCCTTCTTTTCAGAAGTATCTCGGGGGCAGTTGTAATACACCGTAAAATGTTACCTGAAACTACACAATGCTATTGATGCCAAACCCTATTCCATGCCTTTTATTGTATATAATGTAGTCATAACGTCGTTCATGTCGCCAAATCTCGTTGGTGACAGATTCTGGGTTGATATCCCCGTCTACCTCACAATGACCAACTCGTCGTCATCATCTTGCAGAACCACTTGCCTATCAGCCAGGTTTCTCTCCGCCAGATTACCCAAGCTCTCTCGTCCAGCCTCTCGGATACCCTTTTCCGTTACGAATCGCGTCTTCTTCCGAAGTGGTGGTTGCTCTGGTTTGAGTTTCTCTCCATCCTTCATATTCGCCAGCTTGTCCTTTAACGCACCACCCCATCCAAAGCCAAACGGTCTGCTGTAAGTTGTGCTATTGCTGTTGCTGCTGTTGCTCCGTGTAAGAGATCCAGTTTGAGAACTACCAGTCCGTTTCCTCTTGATAGGGCTAAGGTGAATATCTCGAGCTTTGTCGAGGAGGCCGAGAGAGCCCGCGTCCGGTTTCCTAGACTCAGTAAAGGGATCTCCTGAGCTAAAAAGGTGTGGATTCGAGGTCATGCTGGATGTTAGACCTGTGCTGGCTTGAGACCCTGAACGCTGCATGTACTCTCTGCCAGCTGCATTGCCGACTTGACCGAGCTTCTTCATGATCTCGCGCTCCCTTTCCTTGCCTTCCATGCTTCGTCGTAGAAATTCGGCCTTGTCTTTTCGGTCTGAAGGATCTCGGTCTCTGCCATCAATCAGATCCGCGGCCGTATGTCCTCGTGACACAAACCATTGCGACTTTGTTTCCCAGTCATAGTTGTTATTGGACGCCTTCTTCTCCTGCCCATGTACCTCTGCTGATTTTTTACCCTTGAAGCGTTCGCGAGCACCAAAACCGCTTGAGTTAACCTCCATGCGTGTTGCTCGCTGTTTGCGGAGAGCTTCGTTGGAATGGAACTCGCAGTATTGAGTCCGCTTCTTGTTCACCCAAGACCTACACATGTCTCCGTCCTTTTTGATTGATTGACAGAAACCCAAGTCGCGAGCCGACCCAATCTCAAGAATCGTGTCCTCGTCGGAATTGATGACTAGACTAAACCGTCCAGTGTCTTGTCTTCCAGGCGGAGGTGGCATAACGTTTGGATTGAGGATGGCGACAACGGTGCCCTCAGTGAGCTTCCAGTATCTAGTAAATCCCGTGTTGAATAGAAATAGATCTAGTTCATATTCCAAATCAACTAGTGTCAACACCATATATTTCCCCCGGTCCTCCGCTTGCTGTCCATTTTTTCCCGCAGTGGGCTTATGTGCTCGAGGCTCGGATTTCTTAGCTACAATTGCAAAGACAATGATATCCTCCTCGACTTCTGGTAAGGCAAAGTCTGGAGCTTTAATCTCTCGCAAGAGGTCTTTGACGTTGAAAACTTTCTTTCCAGATATATGTCTGGCCACAACTCGGTGAGGTAGTATTCGTTTGGAAAGGTGTATGCTAGAGTAAGGTTCGAATGCTCCTTGTTCCTCCGAGGCACTGTCGCTCGTTGGCAGGCTGTTTTTCCGGCCTTGGGACGAAGTTGAGAATGAAGAGCTAGCATCTTTACCCGCGGTATTGCGCAAATCAGGTACCGTGCTGGTTCGCTGTAACATTCCAGCCGTCGACGGTTTCTGCTGGCCCAAGACCTCGTCTCTGCTAAACGCCGGCGCCTGCAAAGGTTCGTCAGGAATCTCAACTGCATTTCTCTTGTATTCTTCCATCTCTTCTTTCCCAATTCCGAATGCACTGGATCTTAGCCGTGATATCCTCTCTTGCCTTTCGGCACGAGACACTTCTTCTGATCTTGCAGAGGCCAATCGTTCGTTGAAACTGAGTGTCCGGAATCCATCGGGAGACTTTGCTCCTGATGGGCTGGCCGCCTTGGATCTCTGTAGATAGCTCGCCCTCTGGGCCGCTCCATCTCGGGCTGCTGTCTTTCGAAAACTTGGAGCGCGCTTGAGGGAGATGTCCTTTGCCCGCAAGCCCTTGTCGATTCCCAACAATACCCTGCTCGGTGATTTTGGATCTGATGGAAGTTGTTGCTTTCTAATGGGGGATACAGGGACCTGGACCATGTTCTGGGATGAAGGTCGAGTGTTGTCTGACGTTGGTGTTGTTCCTCGTATGGCACGCTGTGTCTGAATTGCCGATGCTGCAGAATTTGAGCGGGAATGTCTGCCCCCCGGCTTGTTTTGCGCGGCAGACTCTTTGGCCTTTTGAAGTTTTTTAAGTTTTAGGCGGGCTTGGATCTCTTGTAGCTTTAGTTGAAGCGTTTCTTCATCGTCGTCGTCATCGTCATCTATCTGATCCTGAAGCGCTCCGGATCGCGCGATGACCGAGGCTAAAGCCCTGCTTTGTCTCGATGGAGAAGAAGCCGTTGGCGAAGTCTGATTCATCATTTCTCGGTAGCGCTGTCGACCTTTAGGGGTGCTCATGAGAGCTTCGTGGGGCGATCGAGGAGGCCAAGAAGCCTCTGGTTCTTGTGGTCCTGCTCAGGCGGTCAGTCGCGATTGGGCAGCCTTGGAAGCGACCGAGAGCCACTTACCGTGGGCCATGTTGGATGATGCTGGTGGATGTTGGAATCCTGTCCCTCAACCCAACCACCCCCGGGGTTTATTTTTCGGGCACAAGTAACGCAGGGCACCGGCAGCTAGCTAGCCCTGGCTAAGATCCGTCAGCGTACTGGGGGCCATACGGAGAGCAGGTTGGGCAAGCTGCAGAAGAGGTTTGTCTTTCAAAAACCTGCGACACGGCAAAATCGGCGGGGAAAACGCACAGGTTGCAGCAGACAAACAAGACAAAGAACTATTCGATCAATTTATCAAAAAAAAAAAAAAAAAAATTTAAAAAAAAAAAAAAAAAAAATGCCACTGTAATTGCCGCTATAGCTTTTTCTGTCTCTTGTCACTATCACTTGTTTTCTTCTCCGTGATCACCAAAAAAATGATTGCGTAGTCGGGCACCACTCGCTTTGCCGGCCGATAAGGCTTGCTTGGTTGGAGACGCACAAATGGGATCTGTGGAGATTCGGTAGTGGCCGCTTTACTGGCTTGGGTGGAGTCGAACTGGAGGCGGCTCAGTAAGCCTAAAAACGCGGGATTGGCGCAAAACGCGTAAATCGCGTCTCTTGATTTTTGACATGGATCAGAGGGGGTCCGTTCGTCCTGCAAAATGCGACAAGCACGGCCTTCCTTATATACGAGAGTCAAGACTGCTTTAGTTAGCAATAAGGCAATCTCGATTTAAACAAGGTCTAATCTTGACTTGGAGCTAAAATAAAAAGAAAGGGAGAAGAAAAGTAATTGGACCTCTTTGACACCTCCCGAACGAAGCACTACCTTTGCTTGTACTTATAGCAACGCGCTCTCATTACAGCCATCAACATCATGGCTAGGACACGATCATCTAAACCTACTACAGCGGCGGCTTCGAAAACCGATCTTGAGGCATCAAAGTCAAAATCAACGATAGCTCTCGTTCCACACGTCGGCGAATCCCCGAAAGTTTTCATTTTACCCTCAAAAGCCACTCCAGAAGCTCGAATCGTCACCCTCCCTAATCCACGGACTTCTCAACCCTCCCGATACCTCGTATGCCCCGAGTCTGGTATTTACGAGTTTACGAAAATAGCCGCCCCGAAAACTGTGCCACGAAGTTGGCTCATTGAAGCGGCTTCAGCCCCAAATGAAACAAAGACGGATGAAGTTGCAGGGCCTGGCACCCAAGTAACAATGGGGTCAGAGCTCTTTGTGGCAACCGCTTTAGACCCTCTCTTCTTAGTTTTGCCCGCTTTGGCCGACTTGAAGGCATCAAAAGGCTCAGATGAACCGAAGCGATTATTCCTATGTAGCGATGACCATTTGGAGAAGCTGCCGCAAGAAAATTCACACTTATCTGAGATTATGCGTTGGAGTTCAACAACACGAAATTTAATAGAATGCAGAATGGGTGCAGTGTGTGATACTGTGGAGGCAGGAGATGAGCGCATGTTTCGGCTCAATGAGACGAAACTTGTAGAGGCTATTCTTGAAAAGGCTAAGAAAATGTGTGAAAGCGGCCTACCATTGAGCATGGAAGAGAAGTTCGTTAGAAAGGTTCTTGAAGCGCCACTCATGCACAGAACGGTGCAACCTAATCAGAGTCAAATCAAGAGTACCGTCGATCCAGAAGCGTCAACTCCACAGTCCGATTCTGTAGCCTCACAGTCCACAGGGTCAGCCACAGAGACAGATGCCTCTTCTGTTTCGCAAACAAGTACAGCTGCTACATCGATTGCTGAAGAGCAAATGGACGAAAACATTGCCAGCGCTCTGGAAGCTTCATCAGACGTTATCAAGCTTCAGAGGCTAAAGACGGCTTTTGGATTTATCTGCGCAAGCTATGTGACTCCGGCCTTGGCTAATAATCTTCAACACAAATTCTCAGGGGCAGGGGGGCTAGTGGATTTCTCTCCCTTAGACGATTATATTTCCAAGCTTGAAAAGCTGCGATCAGAAGCCGTAGCAGCGAGATCACAAGACTACTCTCGCAAGAGGAATCAAGATGAGGAAGAAGATGAGGCTCGAATGGAGAAGAGAAGAAAAATGGAAGAAGAGAAGAAGAAAAAGGCAAGCGAAAGCCGTGCAGTCAGGGATCTCAAAAAGGTCAACACTAGTGGGATGAAGAAGCTAAGCCACTTCTTCCAAAAGAAATAGCATGCATGTACAACTTTACACTCTTGGGTATCTACGGTGTCGAAAGAAATGGAAAAAAGAGCCTCCCTTTTTTCTTCTTCTTCCCTCTTCTTATGGTCTTGTGAGATTTACAGCTCACGCAGCTATCTCGCCCTGCTATAACGACTTCTAGTCGTCCCGAGTCCTCTCCCTGTGCCAGCTGTGCCAGATGCGCCTCGACTGCTTGAAGCGCCTGAGGTAGTGTTACTTGAAGAATAACCTGAGCTGGCGGCAATCCTAGACGATCCTGAGGCCACCCTCGTTCTGCCACGAGCGCCACGAACACCAATGGTTCCACGCGCTCCTCGAGCAGAAGCTGACGCTGGTAGTTTCTTCCTTTGCTCCTCCTCTTCCCGCCGTCGACGAAGTTCTTCTTTCCGCTGTTCCTCCTCAGCAGCTTTGCGCGCCTCAGCTTGTTGTTTCCGCAACGCTTCCGCCTCTACTTGGACCAAATCATCAGTTGCGCCTTTCCATGTCGGATCGAGAATTAGGCGTTGGTTGTGTTCTGTCTGGGACAAAATGCGAGTCCATGTATTGAGCAGCGTTGATGCATTCGAGACGGTTCTAGAGACTGACTAAAATGCACTCAATGTTTAGAAGCTTAACGACGATTTTTGAATTGTGTTGGAGCTGGGGACCTACATCCATGTTCCCGCCTGCTCGTTGCAGTGTACCAATGACCCCCTCAATAACTTGATTAATGTTTCGTACTCCTTCTAGCTCCTTTCTCAGCATTGCTTCCCGGTCAAGTGGTTCCGATTGATGATCATTTCCCGTTGGTGTCTTGGGAGTTCTTGGAGTCCTGGGAGTTTTTGGTGTTTTCGGACGAGGCTCTAGCGGGGTGTTTTTTGTTGGTGAGGACCAGAGATCTGAATCATCGATATCCATGTTGTCATCGGCCATACTTGCGATGGAAGAAGCCAAGATTCAGATGGGCAAAAGGGACTTGTTCTACTAGATACTATCGTGAGTAAGTAACTCTCGCAAAATAACTAGTACAAGTCTTCTTTGAGATTCTCAAGTGACGTTATGCCGTGTTCTAGAGTGGGGGGAAATTCTAGAATCAGAATCGTCAATTGTGCATAGCTGGTAATTAATTTCATCGAGTTGTGCATGGCACTCCGGTTGCTGCTGTGGTGATTGTCGCTGGACAGGGACAAGGGCCATCCTTAACGCTAAAAGTGGGTAACTCACGGAATAGGTACTTCGAACCTTGGGCACCAATAGCAGCAGCAGAAAGTATATCTTTGAATGGAGCATCAATAGCAAGCCCCCGCTAAAGACCCAAAGGCTTCAAGGCCTTTGTTACAATTTGATTGGTGCACCATGTCGCGAAATCGACGCGCTTACCGCTATTTACAGGGCCTCGACGCGTCTTGTTTAGGCTTTGATTAGTGGTTGAAAAAACATAAGGACCCTCTAAAAAAGGAAAGGGAGGCTGGTACCCACGGCACTCGACAGCATTCCAGCACTTGTCGTTGCCCCTAAGCCCAGCCTCCCTCTCATATTCCAGTCTAGCTCCCAAAATCCTGTTCTCCTCATCTGCCATCACCAAACATCGTCAGCCCGGATAATACCATTGCCCATATTATTCTTTTTTTTTTATGCCATTGCTAGAATTGTCCAACCATCTTGCAGTTCTCACTGTCGCTCAGAGATTACGGATGGCTGTCTCGCCCTAATTATTAATCCCTCATTATCGCCTTTAGACCGCTTTTCTCCGTTCGACTCCCTTGCGATAGCGTTTTTTTTAGTCTTTTTTGGGAGGGTTCGTTTGTTTGGGGTTGGATTTTATTATTGTATATTCTGGCTCTGCCCGAGTTACAGTTTCTACTTCCACGACAATTTCAGGAGAACGCCCAAGACGAACTTGAACTGCCTTGGTCTTTCGCAATTTAGTTCTGCATTACCACGTCGATTCGGCTGATCTTAAATATTTCTTCTTTGGTTTTTCCGAACTTTTTTTTCTTATTCAAAATGGCTACTGCCGACGTTGCACCCTCAACGCCCTCTCCTCCCACTTCTTCCATCCGAACGCCTCCAGCTCCTCGCCTTGGCTACCACGACAGTTGGGAACCTTATTCTCCACGAAAATCAGCAAGATTATCTGCACAACGCGTGTCCGCAAGAACGCCATCGCCTCCTCCAGTTACTCGTCAATCACTTGCATCGCCTCGCACAGCAGCAAAATCCAATACTCAAAGTTCATCGGCCATGGCTTCACCAGTCACGTCTCCGCGTAAGAAGCGCCAACCTGCTAATGACTCGATCCGTCGCGCGCCAGGAAAGATGACAGCCGAAGCCTCTACTGCTGCTCTGGGGTCTAAGGACAAGTCCATCACCCGATCTGTCGCGTCTTCCTCTCTCATGCTTCCAACACCATCCAAGACACCGCAGAAGCCTCCGAACCAAAAGGCTACTGCCGAACTCCAGTCCTTTGCTCGTAACCTGTTTCCTCCTGAGGAGACTGACATGTCAAGCCCTCGCAAGAGGCGTGCCAAGAAGTATTCTGGAGTGACACTGGAGAGCTTCCGAGCAGAAAATGTTGAAGAGGAAATTGAAATATTCACCGACTCTCAAGACCGCATCCCCAAAAAAGATGCGAGCGAGTCAAATCCCTTTAACGGTGGAGCTACCAGTTCAGGGACGCCTAAACGCCGCACTAAGCGTAAGGTCCTCGTTCCCGGCGAAGGCGCTCAGTCGATTGATGAAGCATCTCGACGCGAAGATGGAATGATTTACGTATTGTGAGTACTCGCCATCTACCTGTCTATATATATTATCAACGTTGTTCTAATAGGTTTATTTTTTCATAGCCGTGGCAAGAAGTTCTTCCGCAAATTTTCAGAGATTGATGATGATGAGGAAGATGAAGAGTTGGTTTCAGATGTTGAAGCTCACTTCTCGAGACCACTCACACGCTCTTCCATTAAACCCAGACTTCTTTTTCCCTCCAAGAACCCTGCTCCAAAGACTAAGCGGATGCTTGAGGAAGAGGAAGCCGCAACTGATATCGAGGATGCTGTCGACAGAGAAAAGACTTCAGCTGATCTTGAAACTCCTGTGAAATCCAAGGTCGATAGAGCACAGACGCCTGAAGCCCCCAAGTTTGCCCCTGCATCCCCACCAGAAACCCGCAGAACTACTCGATCTACGAACAAGTTATCCTCAGACACAGCTCCGATTAAGCGCACTGGGAAGAAGAGTCCTTTCGATTCTTGGCTTCGAACCAAGGAGCACACAAACCGATCAGGTACAAAAAGAGCTGCCGAGCCAATGGTCTCAGCCAACGCCAAGAGAACTCGATCTTAGATGTACAAGGACGGGGTTTTTCTCAATAGATTTTGACCATGGAAGTTGGCTTCACTCTGGTTTTTTTTTTCGACTATACCATAATAGCTTTCTTTTTGTTTTCCCTTATCTTTCCTTTTTTCTTCTTTTCTTTGGCTTTTTTTTTTCTTTTTCTCAAGAGGAGTGTATAGGAGTAAGGCAAGCATTACGCTTCGCCTACTCTTCCATGTGAATTTAATTTTGCACTCTGCAATGTTGAATAGGTATTCTTACCCATCACGACTGGTAAGTGGACATGGATGGAATCAGTTAGTTAGTTTGGCGTTACCAGGCAATGTGGATATGTGTCATCCGAATAGGCAGAGGCATGACTTGAAAAGAGATCACAGGTTATGTCTGCTCTCAAATAAATCATGGTCATGGCTATGCGGCTTGCTTTATTAGTTTTCTGGGTTGAATGTAGTGATTGTGAAAAATGATATTCAAATATAAAACAAGCATGATGTTTATTCATTGCCGTTGCTGTGACATCGATATCTGTAGTTCTGTAGTACGAATAAGAGTTTTACTAATGTACGCAATTCAGGCACTATAGGAAATAGGCCTAAAAACTACAAGAACACTGCTATGTGCCCTGTATTTTCAGTTCCCTGTCCAGTAAAAGAGATTTACCTCTAGCGCAGTTGCCCCACGTCCAAGTGCCCCTCATCCTCGCTACTCCCTGCTCTTTATGAACTTATCTTCTCACATAAACCATTGCGTGCTTTGCTCCCATCTTTAAAGCAAGTTGATCACTGATCTCAGGTTCTTCAATGCTCTGAGTTAGTTGTCGTATTGTCTTCTCCTGCTGCCTTGGAAGCTTATTGGCTATCTCATCTCCTCCCCCGGCTACTCGATTACAAAAGATTTTCCAAGTCTCCTCTACAACTATCGATAACTCACGATGCACATCCTCGTAACCAACGACGACGGGCCGCCTTCGCCTCATTCCTCTCCCTACGTTCACTCCTTTGTACGACATTTGCAGCGGGCGGGACATAAGGTCTCTGTCTGCGTCCCTCACACGCAGCGGTCATGGATTGGAAAAGCCCACCTGATAGGCCAGACTTTAAAGCCCCTCTACTACCAGCCCTCTGCAAATAGCCATGACAAAGATTCTGAAGGAACGACACATGTTCGGCCGTCTCCCTCGGGAGGTGTAGAAGAATGGATCCTCATTGACGGAACACCGGCATCTTGTGTCCAAATTGGACTAAATCATTTCTTCCAAGACGAGGGACCGATCGATTTGGTAGTGAGCGGGCCCAACTATGGGAGGAATAGCACAGCTATATTTGCTTTGAGTTCTGGAACCTTGGGGGCGGCTCTAGAAGCTGCAGCGTGTAGGCACAAGGCAATTGCTCTCAGTTTTGCCTTCTTCTCGCGAAACCATGACCCAGTCATTATCGACGCGGCGTGCCGGCACAGCGTCAAGGTCATTGAATTCTTGTACAAACAGTGGCCGACTGACGGCAGTGCAGATCTATACAGTGTCAATGTTCCCCTCGTTGAAGGTGTAGAGTCACATCAGACAATATGGACGGACATATTGCAGAATTATTGGACCAAGGGGGGCTGCTTTGAAGCCATCGATGGCTCAGCAGATGATGAAGACCTTGAAGAAGAGAGGATACGTGAGGGCCCAGGCGGCGAGGTCGACGATAAAAACAAGTCAACTACTGCACCATCAAAGGGACACACGCATAAAAACTTCAAGTGGGCGCCCAAGTTTACAGACGCATATAAGTCTGTGGAAGACTCTGGGCCCGGGTCGGATGGATGGGTTGTTAAAGAAGGGCAGACAAGGTGAGTCAGCCATCACCACCTACATACGTGAAGTTTTTTTTTAAAAAAAAATAGCATGGATTGCTAACTTAATTACTTCTTTATTAGTGTTACTCCCCTCAAGGCGAATTTTGCAAGTTGCGCAGGGAACAGAGCTACGACAGAGATCAAGCTGTAAGTACCTCCGTTATGTTTATGGCGTTAATATTTTTGGGATTGCTCTGTTCGTGAGTCAAGAAGGGAGACGCTTTACCATTCATAATGATTATGAGCCGCTTGTAATTTATGCATAATTTGAAAAGATCAAAATAGATACTATTCTCACACACACTTTTCTTTTCCAGCCCTAGTTCTATAGCACCATCCTCTTCAATAACGGAAGTGGCCATTCGAGAGAATCAGAAGGAAAAGGCAAAAAGCGCCAACATTCAAGCCATCGTATCATACGATGACCCGTATGTCCAGCCTCTTCTTGTATCCGCACTAAGTGCCGTGCTACCTAAGGAGACATTCAATCTCATCCCCGATATACCATCAGAGGACTTCAGACTGTCAAGCATGCTTCCTTCTCCGGACAGCAATGTGCTGCAGATTACCTCTTACGAAACCATCGACTTTGAATTTGCCTCGTCACACGCCCGATCCTGTCTTATCAATAGTTACATGATAAGGAAGGCTCTCATCAGAAAACATTATCTATCCGCAACTCTGGATCACTGGACAGCCAAGAACCCCAAGTCCATCCTCAAAAAGCATATGAGACGCAGTGAGGCTTTCGAAGTAGACTATGCTGAATTTCTCGATGACTCGCTTATCGAGGCATTTGACCTTCGTGAAAGTATGGATCGCAACGCAGAAAAGGAGAATGCAAGTGAAAGAGAATGGTGGATTCTTAAGCCAGGCATGAGTGATCGTGGTCAAGGCATCCGTCTATTCAGCACAATGGAAGAATTGCAAGACATCTTTGATGGATGGGAGGCAGATCGACCTGACAGCGACGACGATGACGATGAGTGTGACGAAGATGACCAAGGCCAGAGAGGCGGAGCAGCGGATGGAGACGCTGACGGCGACTACATCACAGCGTCTCATCTTCGTCACTTTGTGGCTCAGCCCTACATCCACCCCCCTCTCCTACTATCACCTGGGGGCCACAAGTTCCACATCCGAACATATGTGCTCTGCGCAGGAAGTCTCAACGTCTACGTGTACAAGCACATGCTAGCTCTATTTGCCGGCAAGCCATACACAGCCCCCTGGGACGCGCCCTCTGACATTGAGGCCTTCCTGACAAACACATGCCTGCAAGACTCGCCGAACGAGAACACGGTGCAGAGATTCTGGAGCTTACCTCTGGAGGGGCAGATACTAGACCGGGTGTTTGGGCAGATTTGTGCTACAACGGGGGAATTGTTTGAGGCGGCGGCCAGGGCGATGCCGATACATTTCCAGACGCTGCCAAATGCCTTTGAGGTTTTTGGATTGGACTTCTTGGTGGATGGAGAGGGGACGTCATGGTTATTGGAGGTCAACGCATTTCCGGATTTTAAGCAGACGGGAGGGGATTTGAAGGAGATTGTGGAAGGGTTTTGGAGGGGAGTAGTGAAGTGTGCGATTGGGCCTTTTTTTGGTCTTGCAGGGCGGAATAATGAGGAGGAGAAGGAGGAGGGGAATATGATTTGTGTGAAGGAAATTGATCTTGGGAGGAAGTGATGACTTTGAATGTTGATGGTATTTGACGGGGGTGAGGTGAGTGACTGTGTATTAGGGTTGGCAATAGTTCTATCTATGTCATCTATCTTTGATTATTTATATAGAATAAGAGATTTCAGCAAATTTTTATAGAATAATCTTAAAGTATACCATGGATCAGACGGCTCTTCTAGAAATATTGTCATGTTTTGATTTTCTACTTTTCATCTCCTTGCTTGTTAAACTAGCCTACCCTGCAAAACGGATGCCGATTAAAGCGAGTCTATAATAATATGATATAACCCTTTATATTACCAAACGCGCATAAAGCTTCATAGGGGCGTGGGTTGAGTTATTGAACATTGATTTATTATTATAAAGAAATTCCAATTTTCTTCGTATAGATGATCTATGCTTTTGTCTTTTATAAATACTAGGGAATAGCCAATCTGGTAGTATATCATATATCAGATAGCCAGTCCCATGTTCGTAAGCATCATGGGCTTCCCTTGCTACTTGGCGTGAGAAATGTCAGAATCTAGTATACGCTTGTTTCAATAATACATCCATGCTATTCTCTCCATGCAGCGAAACCCCTGCTTAGCTAGTAGTTGTTGAGACAATGTTTTAATTATATTTGCGCGTTCAGGCACCAAGTATATATGAGTATGAGTAATGTATTTAATAGCTGGGAGTAGAAGAGTATACCAAACTTGCGATGAATACCGATAAAAGATTTCCTATCATCATATTACAGTATGGACATCAAGAATGCGATGTAAGAATGAGGGCATAGTCCCAACTGGGGGGGGTGGATGGACTGGAGAGCTGCTCGCTTCTCGTTTTATGGTAGTACTGTGAAAGAAGAGAAAGCTTCTAAGGTAGGCATTGAGGTAGATATTGTTCGGGTTGGTATCTAAATATTATCTGTATATGGGCATCTATGTCGTTGTGGTGACTTAGAGGCGTCGTGAGGTCGTACTTTCGCTTGATTCTAAAGAAATAAGTCGTGGTAGTGGTGCGTGGATTGGTCACTTTTGTTCTTAAATCCATCTAGGTCATCTGTATTTCCTTTCATATACAAATAACATATCTATGACAAAATGAATCCGTCGGTCGTCTAACTTCGCTTCTAATCTAGACGATTTTATAAATTAAAAGTAACTTGATAATCTAACAATTGCTACTTAACAGCCACTGTCTCACCAAATCATCGCTTCTAGACGAAGACGACCTTTCTTCTCTGTCGTATCTGCGGTGTCTCTGCCCAAAAGGCCTCGCATGTGTCCTTGTCCACGTGTGGCGCAATGGTTCATATTCCCTCGCATAAGCGTAAACTTCTTCGTCTCCTTCTTGTTCCTCTTCTTCATCAAGTCCCTGTTCCCCTTCCTTGTCAACTTCCTGCTCATCTTCTTCGTCATCTCCCTCTTCCTCTTCTCCATCGCTTTTTTCTGGCCAAGTAAATGATATGTGATATATGACTATACCGAAGCACATATTCACCACCATGAACGCTTCTGGGAAGAGCACCGGCCAAATGTTGCATTCACTCCAAATTCGACGATCAAATGCTAGCACGAAGAGAGCGTGACATTCGAGGGCTAGAAGAGCGGACCCGAGGCAGTTTTGATTGTGCTGGTACTTGAAGACTTCCCTCGTGAGACCTATTTCGATGGGTAAGTAAGCTAGGAGGCTATACTAGTGGATGTGAGCAGCCTTGGGCTTGAGGGATTATCATACCATGAGGCTCGTTCATCTTTACATATAGAAGTGTTAATAAAGGAAGTAAGAAAAACACGATTATAATGACGAAGAGGACTGCGAGTCGTTAGATAATTGGCTAGAGCACATTGTGAAGTAAGTAGGTAGAGCTTACTCAATATACAAATCCCTATTGACACCTCATCCGTGTTTCCCTCAAGGCTACAGGTCGCCATATTGGTGCTATTTTATTGTTTCTCTCTCTTTCAGGGTTTTCGCGAAATGAGATTCAAGTTGACGAAATCTTGTTTATAACTCGCTTTGAGCCCACTTATGTCGGAATATATAAGAAACGAAAATCCAAGAGCAACTCGCCCTTTAAATCCTACCTTTGGAGACGCCATGATTTAGGAATTCCTCTCGTTGCAACCGGTAAAAGCCTATCTGCAACTACCGTTGGTGGATTTGATTCCGCGACGCAAGCGCAAGGCCAGCCACCTATAAAGCAAAGATCCGTGATAAGATTGTATCGCTAAGAAAACATAAACGCTAGCTTGATCGGAAAGTCAAGCTGAGGTAGTGTTTTTAAAGGCATCTTAGTTATCTTAAAGCGGTATGTCTCTATGAGTTCCTTTGCACTGTATCATTCCGTTAATTCATGGATGATGCCTAAAAGGTGTCGGGTATTAGTATCCATTAGTATCTTTCATTTCTGTCCACGAAACGAAATGACTGATACATCCGCTTGCCTTCTTTCTTTGATATGAGTCCATACATTGAGCTTTCTCCTGGCCCATTCATTGTTAAAGCTAATACAGTACAAGTCAAATTTGACTCAACATCTGATCGCCTAAGGTAACATAGCCACACATAATCCTTCGATATCTAGATTATTCGAAAGCGCCAAGGTACTCTACTAGGTAATATTCAAGACGCTTTTGCCAGCTCGTTTAATGTTACCCAAGGCTGGATCGGGGTTTTTTTCCTGGTGAACCAGCACGTTGTGCGGTGTATATGTCCCATGTAATGGAAGACTTAAATCCATCGCCTAATATACCACGGCCCACAGCACATAATTGATAACGCTATTAATCAACCTAGGCTCGTACAGAAGTACATTATCGACGATGATGAATGGTACTTTTTTAACTGATGAGGCTGTGCAAAATATTGAACAAGGTTGGTGACGCCCCCTCCTGCGCATTGTCAAGGTTAACTCCTCGCCCCCAGGACCAACTTGATTGCTTGGCAGAGAGGGAAATGTGATCTGAAGACGGTCAACTCACTTTTTGTGCAACAACTTTTTATTCCTCCTGCAGGGAGTCATAAGGAGCACGGATTATCGGAGCCTGTTAAGCTCCGGAGCTTCCAACATGATTGCATAATACTCCCGCGGCTGTGATATCCAAGAAAACACGGAGATAGCCTGGCGGAACAGCACGTCGAATTTTTGTGGTCCAATAGAAGCGGGCAACAAGTTTATTCGCTGCTGGTGATATCAGGGTGCTTGCTCAGCCTCAATCCAGTGTTCAGTGTTCACGATCGCCTTTTACCGAGATGGGCTAACTAACCGGTCCTGTGGAACGCAAGTCTCCGACCTAAGTTTATACGCGTACTGGTCCTACATACAAGCACTGAAGTAGGCGAAGCCCTCATCCGTTGTATAGGGCCCCCAAAGGCAACATTCTTGGAGAGCCAAATTATCTGCAGAGGTGATGGAAAGAAAACAAGGTTGAGTGCCACACCAACTTGCAAAGTTAAACAAATAAACGCACCACTATCAACAAAGTCGCCACGAACATCGAACATCATGAGAGGTCTTGTGCAGTATTGGCTAAAGTTGCCAGGGGGCCCCTGGACTTCAACCCCATACAGTGCGATACAAAAGCACGGGAGAACGATTTGGGTCTCGTTGGGGCAAAACAACGTGCGTCAAGCTGTGGAGGTGGCCAGAACGCTATGCCTTTTCAATGAGACAAGACCTTAACAGTAATAAGGTGTGCCGGGGTAGACGGCTAGCCAATCCTAGCTTCCCTCAGAAAGCGTCAATGGGGAGCTTGGCGTCTTGTTCATCATAGACAATTTTTGTTTTATGTGTTTCATCTTCGTGCCTGTTGCTTTGGTTTCATCGTGTTTTGTGAGCTTGGCAGCGCGCGCTCTTGGCAGGACATTGGGACATATCTCCTAATCACCATGCTGCTCTCTCTGTATAATTGCGAGTTTCCACACCCCCAAAGCAGGCTCCCCCACATGAAAAATCCTAATAAGGGCTGACCATCTGACATGCCTTGACTAGACTGGGGCACTCTATGAGAGCATAGAATGCCGGTTTGTGTACTCTGTATCACGCTTTAGAATTATCAGAGGAAAAAACCAGCGAAGACACCATGATTATATGTTGAATATGTGACCTTCCAAACAAGATGCTGATCGTCAAGCAACGTCAGATGGCGCTATTCTGCGGGCTAAGGAAAAGCATCTATCCCCTCCTTAGCGTCAGTCGTTAGATATTAATCAGCGAAAAAAAGCATAGCTGGTCTGCAAAGCACGCATGCGGTAATATCAAGACTTGCGGTGACGCTGCCGGCGAAAATGTGCCAGATGCATTTGGACACTCTGTACTCCGTAGTATCGAAAATATTTCCTGATCTTATTAAGAGCGTTCGTTCGCTGGGACCTTAAAAGACGCGTACTCTTTAGGGCTGTGCCCCAATGAACAAGCTGAGCTCTTATGATGGTAGGAGGACATACGCCGTTGCCCCGTAAATGCCTTGGCAATTGTTGAATACCGGCTCCCTGATTATGATGCTTGTGACGTGGTTATTTCGCCAACCAGCGGCTCAACAACTATGGGCTGCCTCACGTGGCGGTTTTGATAGCTTCGTAGGGAAGCGATTACGAAGGAGTTTGGCAATGATGAAACCTTGAATGATGAGCTTAACTGTAATTTAGTTGGCTGGCTGCCTCCGACATTGTAGAGATTTGGTACCGTGATTGGCGGTTTAAAGTTGTAGGTAGGTATGCTGAGTTGTTTTTTGCCGCTCTAATACTCCGCACTTTTGTATATAAAAGTACGGAGTAGCTGAGTAAACGTCGCTTATTGGCACAGCCCCTGAAACTAGGCGCTCTTGCCACTGACGGCAGCCCATCACATGATAATCTGGTAAGGTGCAGTGGGATGACCCAGACTACTATAGCTATATCGGGCAGTACGTGTCGCTGCTTTAGTCAAGAGAAAGTTGCTAATTGTATCAAAGTGAACTACCTACTATTTTTAATAGTGCTTTTGGCGCTACATTATGGCAAGTATAGTGCTGTTTTCCTTTCTTTTCTTATTAAAAAAGAAATCGAAATCCAGCGCTCTTTTCTGATTGTTTCATAGATAGTAACTTAGAAATCTAGGGCTGCTTCTTGGTGACTGATCCACTATGGCACTATAGAAGGAAGTCTAGCACTATCAGAGTGGATGTAAGATAGGATATAAACTAGCTTATAGCAGCAAGATATGTTTTGCCTAAACTAGACTCTTCAAAGAAACTTAGGGTGGTTGAATACTCACAGTAGCAAGTAAAATAAGATACTAGATGAGATACTCAGCTCAGATTAAAGAGGCATATTGCAGCTAGACCGGGTAATTGATGCAATTCGTAAATTGCCAAATGGGAGATGCAGTATAACTATAGAGTAAGGGTTACTTGTATGCAATTAGGTTGAGCTTAGAAGTACCATCGGCAGATACTTGCAACGCCAAATAGAAAACGTAAGATTTCAGGTACTGAAGCTAGGGGAAATACCTAGCATAATGTTACTAGCAAGCCACTTGTAGGGCGAGCAAGAACTTTTGAATTACTGGCTGACACTATGCCAGTAAGTAAAAAGGCTGCCGATCCCTTGCTTGTAGAACCAAGGTAAGAGAATTCACGCCATTTGCACATGTCGGTCAAGAACTTGACTCTGATGTTCTTTAAACTTGTTCGATTCTGTGCTGACCTCCTCCATCACCAAGCTTCTCGATTGGCACCCGAAGAACCCAAGGGCAGTGACATGTACATACTAACGTACCTATGTAGTAGTCGGTACAAAATATGGGATACTGGTTCCTTACTGATATATATGGCGCACAAGTATAGAGTACCTTAAGAAGCATACTATTCTACTCAAGAGAAAGTATTTAATTACTTCGGAAAGCCTGGCTGCTGCTGTCCGTAATTGAATTGTTGATGTGGTTTTCCCACTCATAATCCATGCAATGCCAAGGCACTGCGTTCGGGAGGAGATGCCGTTCCCAGCATCTCAACAGGGAGATGATCCTCTACTTTAAAAAAACTCCCCCCCAAAAAATCAAGAAAATATAACCAAGTTCTGCGTCGGCTTTAAACGGCAGCGGATGCAATATCGACTACAAAAGCCGCAGCACGAGCCAAAGCATAATGCAGCGGCCTTATGCTTAAAGTGATGATGCCTTAATTTATTCGCCTGCTGATGACTCGAAAGTGATATGGCGTTCTAGTAGCAATACTACTGCTAGGTAGGTACTAATGTGCTCCGGCGGCAAGTGCAAGTGCCTCAGCGGCCTTGGGGAAGGGAAGGGGGTATGTGATCAAATGGCACGAAGTACATACCTAGTAGGTACTTGTAGCGTTTGGCGCAATCTTGGCCACTGATTTTAGTCGTGCTACCAAACCAAACAAAGTCATCCCTGTCATACCTAGGTTTCTGATACCTCAAAGGCTCACTAAATTGGACAGAGGTTGATTGTATAGGGTACTCAAATTGAAGCACACCCTCTGCTGATACCCTCCGCCGCAGGTCCACCGAACAAGCCTAACAGGTACTACCTACTAGCACTGTAGCTTTGGCAACCCAACTAAAATGAGTTGATCTTAGTGGAGTTGATTGGTACCAGCTTGCCAATCATGTACCCCTTCATTTTGCACAGCCTCATTCTGCACGCGCTGGGGGGACTGGCGACCAAATGGCAAGTTACAGTACGAGTACAGTAGCATTTGGACGAACAATGCGGTAAGTAAAACCTCTCCATTCCTCGTTCCTCTTTGCATAGCCATCTCACGAGGCTTGAGCTTGCGAAACTCGACATCTCTGACCATGTGCTGGTTCTAATTTGCCTCTTCAGCAGCCCACTAAGGCTACTTCCAGTGACCTCGTCCCCCCTTGTCTCTATCAACAACACCAAAAAAAAAAATTAGTTCTTCATATCAACTCTCCTTTGCTCCCCAAACACGGCCCCCCCCCCATGCCTGGCCCGGCTGTTTGAGTTTGGATGTGCCTGTCATTCACTTTTTGCCTCTCCGCCATAGCCTCAACTCTCAACACCTTTTCGCAATCGGAGCCGTATCTCAGGTTGCCTGCTGCCTCTAGGGAGGCGGCTGTGTGCTGACCATGGCGGACTCTAACAAAACTGAGCCGTCATCTGGGCCTCCAACTAGACGAAGGGCGTATGTGTTTCTTTTGCTAATCAGCCTTTATTTTTCCTTGATTTCATTAATCTTAATAACTGTTGGCTGACCGATTGCATCTAGACCAACAATAACAATTGATACGACTGCTGTCAACCCCAATAGCAGTGTTGTAGAAATTACTCAGGATTCCCACGCGCTGCAGCATCCTAGCATCTCCCCCATATCCCCTCCAGACGACGCGATCAGCCCCTCGACCATGACAGAGCCGCCATACGGCTTCTCTCAGGGAGGTCGCCCCGAGCTGCGAACAGATACCTCCTTCGATAGCAGAGATACCAGCCGACCGACAAGTCCTCACAATATCTCAACTCCTATCGCTGCGCTGGGCAACGAGCATGGCTTTTTGCTTGTGCCGCCAAATAATTTACGATCAAGACAGAATTCAGTTGATTCCGAAGATGCTAACCGCTCTTTTATCTCTGGAGGCGATACGACAGTGGTCGCCTCCAGCTCAACACATACCGAAAAATACAAGACATCGTCAACAAACGATAAAATAATGAGCGATGACACTGCATTAAATCCCGACACTGGCACCGAAACGGATTTTGAAGTTGAGAATAATCCGTTTGCCTTTACGCCAGGTCAGCTCAACAAGATGTTTAACCCCAAGAATCTTGCAGCATTTTATCAACTAGGCGGCCTGCGTGGTTTGGAGCGTGGCTTGCGAACGGATCGTAAAGCTGGCTTGAGCACCGAAGAGAATCTATTAGAAGGATACGTTAGTTTTGGCGAAGCTACCTCAAAACTGAGTAAGAAGCAGGATGGTGAAAGAGTGTCACCTGGAGGTGCGACCCGCACAGCATCCCAATCGAGCCCGGCGTCACAAGGATTCCAAGATCGATATCGAGTTTTTAGAGATAACCGGTTGCCCGAGAAGAAGGGCAAGAGCTTGCTGGAATTAATGTGGATCACATATAACGATAAAGTGTTGATTCTACTGTCGATTGCCGCCGCCATTAGTCTCGCTGTTGGTCTCTACCAAACCTTTGGACAGAAGCATGAGCCTGGTCAGCCCAAGGTGGAATGGGTCGAGGGTGTTGCCATTATTGTTGCCATTGCCATCGTCGTCATTGTGGGATCACTGAATGATTATCAAAAAGAGCGACAATTTGCAAAATTAAATAAGAGGAAGCAGGATCGAAATGTCAAGGTCGTACGTTCTGGGACAACAATGGAAATTTCTGTATACGATCTCATGGTCGGCGACGTGATCTACCTTGAACCTGGAGACTTGGTTCCTGTGGACGGAGTTCTCATTGAAGGGTTTGACATCAAATGTGATGAATCTCAGACGACAGGGGAGTCAGATATCATACGCAAACAGGGCGCTGACGAAGTCTACGAAGCCATCGAGAATCACGACAGTCTTAAGAAGATGGATCCATTCATCCAGTCCGGAGCCCGGATTATGGAGGGCGTTGGTACTTTTATGGCTACGTCAACTGGTGTCTACTCTTCATACGGCAAGACTCTCATGGCTCTCAATGAGGATCCGGAGATGACGCCTCTTCAAGCGAAGCTTAATGTCATTGCCACGTACATTGCTAAGCTCGGTGGTGCTGCTGGTTTGCTCTTGTTTATTGTCTTATTCATTGAGTTTCTCGTTCGTTTGCCGCATGACAACAATTCTACTCCGGCGCAAAAGGGGCAAATGTTTCTCAACATCTTCATCGTGGTTGTGACGATTATTGTCGTCGCTGTTCCCGAAGGTCTCCCTCTCGCCGTCACTTTGGCTCTTGCTTTTGCTACGACTCGCATGTTGAGGGATGCCAACTTGGTTCGTCACTTGAAGGCTTGTGAAGTCATGGGCAATGCGACAACAATTTGCTCTGATAAAACGGGGACTCTGACCCAGAATAAAATGCAAGTCGTGGCTGGAACAGTGGGAATCAAGCACAAATTCAGCAACTCCCGCTCGCAAGACACGGAAAGCAATGATGTCAATGAAGACGTACCCGCATCTGAGTTCGTTAATAAGCTTAGCGCGCCTGTAAAAGATCTGCTCTTAGATTCTATCGCTTTAAACTCGACGGCTTTTGAAGGCGATGTGGAAGGAGAAAAAACATTCATCGGCTCCAAGACCGAGACGGCTCTTCTTCTCTTTGCTAAAGCTCATTTGGGCATGGGGCCTGTCAGCGAACTTCGGGAAAATTCAACGACTTTACAACTAATCCCCTTCGATTCCGGCCGCAAGTGCATGGGAATTGTTGTTCGACTTCCAAATGGGACGGCTAGGCTTTACATCAAAGGTGCCTCGGAGATCCTTCTCGGCAAGTGCGAGCAAACTTTACAAGATCCATCGACGGATGCTTCCGTGGTAACAATGACACCACAAGATATTGATACAATCAACCAACTTATTGTTTCTTATGCAACGCGATCCCTGCGAACGATTAGTCTTTGTTACAGAGATTTTGAATCCTGGCCTCCGCGTGCTCTTCGCAGCGGCGAGAACAAGGGCGAGATTATGTTTGACGATTTGTTCCAGAAGATGACGTTTGCTAGCATGGTAGGAATCCAGGACCCTCTCCGAGACGGTGTCGCCGACGCTGTTGACTTGTGCCAAAAGGCTGGTGTTGTCGTTCGCATGGTTACTGGCGACAACAAGATCACAGCCCAGGCTATTGCCAAGGAGAGCGGCATCTTGCAGCCTGACAGTCTGGTTATGGAAGGCCCCGAGTTCCGCAATTTGAGCAAGCTCCAGCAAAATGAAATCATTCCTAAGCTGCACGTCCTTGCGAGATCCAGTCCTGAGGACAAGCGCATTCTGGTAAAGAGACTAAAAGAAATGGGGGAGACGGTTGCTGTTACCGGTGACGGTACCAATGACGCTCCAGCTCTCAAAATGGCTGATGTTGGCTTTTCCATGGGTATCGCGGGTACGGAAGTTGCCAAGGAAGCGTCGGCTATCATTCTTATGGATGATAACTTTGCTAGCATTGTCAAGGCTCTAAAATGGGGTCGTGCTGTCAACGATGCCGTTAAACGATTCTTGCAATTTCAGCTCACGGTCAATATCACCGCCGTCATTCTCACCTTTGTTACTGCCGTCTCTAGCGCGTCTGAAAAATCGGTTCTTACAGCCGTCCAGCTGCTTTGGGTCAATTTGATCATGGATACGTTGGCTGCTCTAGCTCTTGCAACGGACCCGCCACAGGACAGCGTTTTGGACAGAAAACCCGAGCCCAAAGGCTCTTCCATTATTTCTCCAACAATGTGGAAGATGATTATAGGGCAAGCACTGTATCAATTAGGAATCACGTTCATGTTGTACTATGGCGGCGCCAAGGTGGTCACTCCTCTTCTTGGGTCTCACCTAAAGCCCGAGGATATTCCCCAACAGGACGATATTGAAACTCTAGTGTTCAATACGTTTGTGTGGATGCAAATCTTTAATCAATGGAAGTACGTAATACCTGACATGAGTTTATTTACTCTACGTTTTATGTGTTTTTTTTTTTAATGTTTTTTTTTTTTTTAAACTTTTAAATTTTTTTCTTTTTTTTTAAACTTTTAAATTTTTTTCTTTTGCTAACGTGACCATCTCTAGCAACCGACGTTTGGATAACAAATTTAACATTTTCGAGGGCTTGACACGCAACTGGTTTTTTATTACAATCAGCAGCCTTATGTGTGGAGGTCAAATCTTGATCATCTTTGTGGGTGGTGATGCCTTTCAGATTGCGGATAAACATCAATCGGGGGTAATGTGGGGCATTGCGCTCGTACTTGGATTCATCTCCATCCCAATCGGCGTTATCATTCGTCTAATTCCAGACCGCTATGTCATCGCACTGGTGCCGGAATTCCTTAAGCGACGTGCGAAACAAGTACCTGGCTTGATGATCTCAGACGAGGAGATGGATATGTATCCAGAGCCTTTGGTCGACGTACGTGACGAACTCAACTTTCTCAGGCGCATGAAGGGAGGGCGCCTGAACAACTTAAAGTTCGCGATCCAGCATCCCAAGGAACTAATCGCACGATCGAGGAGCCCATCTCATTCCCGATCCAACTCTGTCAATGCATCCGATACACCGGGCCGAGAGGACAGTTTTCCCTCGCGTGTTGCCACCCCGGTATCACGACAGCGTTCCCGGTCAACCCGGTCGCGCTCCAACTCTGCTCTTGGAGCGCCAACAGTCATGGCCGGAATAGTGGCTGCTGGAGTAGCGGCAGGATGGTCACCGATTGGCCGACCATCAGCCGAGGATAGAGACGCTATGATGCAGCATTATCAGCAGCAACTACAGCATCCATCAACAACAGAAGGGGGTTCAGAACAAAAGCCCATACAGGGGCAAAATAGCGAGGCGCAGAAATCGGCGTAAGGGAGTTGAAGGCTTGCATAATACGATTCCCCGGGAGTGTATGATACAATTTTTTTTTTCTTTTCCTTTTCCTCATTTTCCTCATTTTCTTCTTTCGTTTCTTTCGTTTTTTTTTTTTTCTTTTTCAGGGTAAAAACATTGCATACATAGACCGTCATGTAGACGTTGTCTTGGTTGCACTTTCGATATTGATAGAACGGAAATTCACTGGTAATGCGATGACAAATAAAATTTTGAAGTAATGGTTATTGATTGATTCATTTTTCTTTGCTTTCCTTTCCTTTGCTTTCCTTTTCTTTCATCCTGAGTGATGTTGTAAATGGGATGAAATCTTTAATGTGCTAGGTAGGACTCAAAGGTTTATAACGACCGGGCTTACGGGAGAGATACCTAGGCAGACTGCGGTTATTGTTGTGTTCAAGAATAGCCGAGTTAGAGTGGGCTTAAACTCATTGAACTGTCGGGGTCGCCGAGCGTTTGAAGGTTGTGACTGTGCTAATGATGTTTGACTGCGGCATTATTCTATTTTTTGTAGTAATAGATATTATCTCTCTCTCTCTATCTCTCTCTATCTCTCTCTTCTTTATTTGCTCGCAACTCGGTGAAAGACGCCCCCGTTACATTTTACACGTTGCCAACAACAACTTGGTTACTCCGTAGAGTTTCTGGAGTTGAACGTGTCAGACATACAGAATGCAGCTAACGGCGCAAGGGGGGGGGAAGGGGGGGGGGGAGAAGAAGGATGGGAGCCTAAAGCTTGGGCTATCTATAGGCTGTAATAGAGAAAAGATATGTGGTGGTGGTGGTGGTGGTGGTTATTTGTCTTCTCTCCTACCTTGCGTGTGTTTGTTATTCTTACTAACTACCTACTTAGGTAGCCTTGGTAGGGCTACTTATTACCCTAGTAGTACTAGTATAATCGCACGATTCATCTTGGCAGGAAATAGAAGAAACCTACCTAGTACGTACTCTTCTCGTACATAAGTACTCCGTAAGTATGTAGGACTGGAGTAATACGAGTACATAAAGTTGCGAGATTATTTAATTGCTCCGTCTATACCTTGCTTGATGACGGGACGGAGGAGGATACGGGAAGGAATGTGAATATGAAGTACAGAGTAGTAGTAGTAGTAGTAGTAGTAGTAGTAGTAGTAGTAGTAGTAGTAGTAGTAGAAGTAGTGGTTGCTCTCTATAGCAGTAATATTAAGAGCTTTGTTTTTATTTTATTTTATTTATTTAGGAAGAAGAAGAAGAAGAAGAAGAAGAAGAAGAAGAAGAAGAAGAAGAAGAAGAAGAAGAAGAAGAAGAAGAAGAAATAAAGAGAAAATGGCGACTTCAAAGGGAACTACAATATAGGATGGATAGATTAGTTGGATGGGTAAGAAAAAAAAAAAGCAACTTACCGGATGGAAACACGTGTGTGCTTCTGTGGGATGGATCTAATAAGAGTCATGGGTCTTGGTTCTTTGGTGTGTTCTCTTTGTCTTGGTCTTTGTCTTGGTCTTTGTCTTGGTCTTTGTCTTGGTCTTGGTCTTGGTCTTTTTTTTTCTTTTTTTTTTTCTGGCTGCAATTTTCCCGTTTACGGTGTGGCATTCCGTTGTCGGGATGGATGGATGGACTGATGGATGGATGGATGGATGGATGAAAATAACATTGAACAAAATACTCTCTCTATAAGAATGAGAGGTGTTACATGTGTCTTTTGTAATGCGGCATGACAGATTGATTGGAGCTTTTTGGGTTTTGGAAGATGGGATTTGTCCGAATATCATGATGAGTTGGTTAGGCCCAGGACGCACATTATTGAGAAAATATCGCCCAATGCTAGCTAGCTAAGTTAGTTCAGTTAATAAGGAAGTGAGTAGGAGGGGGGGGGACTAAGACGCTGTGACTATCTGATAGTTACTCTAATAGTTACTACTAGTAAGAGTAAGTAGTAAGAATAAGTAGTAAGTAGTAAGTAGTACATGAATATATGAATGTATGAATGTGAATGTATGTGTAATGTATATGCACTCTCCTTACTCATACTGTGTTGAATGTATGTATGTAAATATATATGTAAATATGTAAATATGTATATATGAATGTATGTATGTATACTCCGTACTTATATGTCTCTGAAACGAATCTCACTAAAGGTAAGGCAAGTTAGCCATATAAAAAATAAAATTATATAAACTAAAATTAAATTAAATTAAAATTAAATTAAATTAAAATAAAAAAAAAGAGCATAATCATCATGCCTAGTTTGTTTTAGGTACCCTACCTTATGTACGTACATACCTTACCTTATCTACGTGTCTAAGCATGACAAGCTACGCTAGCTAGTTAGCTAGTCTTTTAAAATAAAATAAAAATAAAATAGAATAAACATAAAATACAATAAAATAAAATACAATAAAATAAAATAAAATAAAATAAAATAATTCGAAACGAGATTTTTTTAAAATCTGAATCATTGCCAAGAGCGATTCACTGTTTGGCCAAGAAGAAGGAGGCCAGCCATGCATGGTACGATACACACATATCATATCATAACGACAACGATTGACATGAATTTTTTTTTGTTGTTCTGTCTGTCTGTCTGTCTGTCTATTTGTTTGTTTAATTATATACTTGTTTTTTTTTTTAGCTAGAAAAATAGGAAAATACAATTACCTCTCTGTCTGCTGATATATATAATACACACATACACACACACATACACACACATATATATGTGTATATATTACATGTATATGTTATATTAATGTAATAAACCAATTTTCATCAGTAAAAGTAGATTGGCCATTCATATTGATTGTTCTTGTCGGTCCTACTTTTCATCAAGTCTAAGTGGTACTTGTGCTTGAGGTAGTAAGAAAAGTAAAAAGTAAAGTAAAGTAAAGTAAAGTAAAGTAAAGTAAAGTAAAGTATAGTAAAGGTAAGGCAAGGTAAGGTATTAAGTAGTTATTAGGTCGTTGTATATTATTTATTTATATGTACCTCCCCCTTCCCTCCACACACCCCTTGGCTTCTGGCCCTTCTTTTCCCTCTTTTTTTTTCTTCTCTTCTTCTTCTTCTTCTTCTTCTTCTCTTCTACTTAGTCCATACAAACAAGCAAACAAACAGACAAACAGACAGACAAACAGATCTCAGCCTTGGATTTTCCTTTTCTTCTTCTTTTAAATTAATTATATATATAAAAAAAAGAAAACCTACTTTTTCTGTCCTTAATTTTCTCTCTCTCTCTCTCTCTCTCTCTCTCTTCCTCTGATTTCCGAGGACCCTTAAAGTCGTCTCTCTCCCTTATACACCCTCTTCATCACCTCTTCTACTCCTTCTTCTTCTTCTCGTTTCTTCTCGTTTCTCGCTCTCTCTTCTTTTTTTTTTTTCTCTTTTCTCGCTCTCTCTTCTTTTTTTTTTTTACTCTCTTTCTCTCTTTTAGGTGAAGTGCGTAATATCGTTAATTACCAATATTGATTGATACACACTAACCATGAAGGGATTTCGACTAAATAGAGACATCAAGTAAAAGGAAAGGGAGGAAAAAAAAAAAATTAGAGCCAACTTTGGTCTTTGAAGCTGAACCCACCCCTGTTTTCCCCCCCGACGTCCAAAACTTCCATCATCACCGTTTCAACGCGTGGCAACTTGGCGTTTTCTAGCGAATTATCGCGGCAACTTTTCGTATCGGTTCCACAACTTACTAGATTCATCTCTTCGCCATATATATATTTCTCTGCATCACACCATCTACTTGTTCTTGTTTCTCTTTCTTTTTCTTTTCTCTGTCTTTTCTTTCTGTTTTCTTTTACTCTCTGGCTTTCTGCCTTACTTTGAATCCTGAATTGATTGCTTCTTGTTTTTTTTTTCCCTTCTTTCCCTTGAACGCTTTTACGTGTAACGTGTTCTGCCTGTTATCCCTCCTCCGTTCCTCCAACAAAAAAAAAGGGAATTTGGAAAAACACGGAAAACGCTTCACGCCTACACAGACGCTCAAAGCAGAGCAAAGAAAAGCAGAGCAAAGAAAAGCAGAGCAAAGAAAAGCAGAGCAATCTTAGAAACAAAAAAAAAAAAAGAAACAACAGCAGGAACAAAATTCTAAATGAAGCGGGCGCCTGCAGGTCAAAAGGGTGTGTCCCTTTCAAAACGCACTCAAGCGAAAGCTGATGCCTTTGACCGCTTGCCTGCAAACCCAACCATCGAGGAGATCAAGGAGGCTGCCGTCAATGTTTCGCTTGCTGAGCTTGAAGAGCGAGTTGCCGACGTGCGCGATTCATGGGAGACGGAATCACTATTTGAAGATGCGCTGGAGGAACTGACAGACGAGAGTGGAGTGTATTCTGGTAGTAAGTTGGCCATCATTTTCATATTTTTCCATCTATTTTTTCATCACATTTTCAATATTTACCTCTTTTATGATGAAAAACTTGCGTCTTGAGTTGATTTTGTCTCATCTTGGCTCAGATTTGTTGGGGAAGCATGTGGTGTTGTGGTGGTGGAATTTTTTTTCGGTGGCTTCACTTACTAGTGTTTGGTGGCCAACCCAAGGATGAAGAGAGCACCTCGATTTTTGTGCTCCTGTGGCTCTTGTTGAATTGCTACTCTTAATCTTGGAATGAGATTAATACCAGCCAAATCAATGGCAACACCGGCATGGAGGGAACTGGCACCAGTGGCAAAAAAGAAAAAAAAAAAAAAAAAAAAAAAAAAAAAAAAAAAAAAAAAAAAAGAAACTCGGGCTAACTCATCTCCAACTCGCAGAACCAGACACTTGCACAGCCGAGGAAGCCTACAGGTTGCGTCGCGAACTGCGTGAGCAGGGTCCTGCTGTCTTTTGCCAGCGCACCGTCGATGCTGGTCGATACAGCGCCAAGAAACTTCTCAGTGCATTTGGTATCCGGCCACCTGCTTTTCTTGAAGGCCAGCCAGATGATGCTTATTTCAGCCTTCTCTCACTAGCCATAACCCGAGAGCTGTCTAAACGCGCCAAGTTGACTCGCTACAATACCGTGAGCGATGCTGTGAGCCTCATTGATAAGAGCAACAACATCATCGTCATCACTGGCGCCGGAATTTCTACCTCTCTAGGCATTCCTGATTTCCGATCACATGGGACCGGACTCTACTCTAAGCTGGAGCACTTGGGACTTAATGACCCCCAGGAAGTCTTTGACATTAATGTATTCAAGCAAGACCCGACCATCTTCTACTCGGTCGCCAAGGATATTATTCCTTCTACTGAACGGTATACGCCCACGCACAAGTTCCTGGCTATGCTTCATGAACGCGGTAAACTTCTCACCAATTACTCTCAGAACATTGACAATTTGGAGGTCAAGGCTGGCTTGCCTAAAGAGAAACTCATCCAATGCCACGGTTCATTTGGCACGGCAAGCTGTATTCAGTGCCACTATCAGATCCAGGGCGAGAAGATTTTCCCCGACATCAGAGCAGGCAAGATCCCCAAATGCACTAGATGCCTTTCGTCACTCAAGGCTTCTGGTGGTGCTCCCAAGCGGAAGAGGTCTGCAGGTGCCGAGAAGAAGAGGAAGCGCTGGGCCGACAACGACACATCGGATGAAAACTCTGACTACGATATTCCTACCGCAGGCATCATGAAGCCCGATATTACTTTTTTTGGCGAAGCCCTGCCCGATGAGTTTTCACGGCGCCTTACGGAAAACGACCGAGACAAGGTGGATCTGGTTATTGTCATAGGCACATCACTCAAGGTTACACCAGTATCTGAGATTGTCAGTTTTCTACCGCCTCATATTCCGCAGATTTACGTTTCTCGCCAGGCTGTTACCCACATCAATTTCGACATTGATTTACTTGGAGATTGTGATGTTGTGGTAGCTGAGTTGTGTCGACAACTCAAGTGGCCATTTGTTCATGAGATGGTACCGCCCGACCAAGAGATTGACGTGAGCACAGAAGAAGGCTACAAGAGCCGCCACGTCTTTACAACCAATAAAGCCGACAAGGATGTCAAAGTTACCAATGGTTCCAAAATCTCAAATGGCTTAAATGGATCCAAAGGCTCAAAAGAGGCAAAGGGACTCAAAGCCGCAAAAGGATCTAAAGATTCTAAAGACTTTAAAGATTCTAAAGATTCTAAAGAATCCAAAGACTCCAAAGTCTCCAAATAGACTCAAAATGTGCAAGTTTACACGAAAAAAAAAAAAAAAAAAAAAAAAAAAAAAAAAAAAAAAAACAAAAAAAAAAAAAAAAAAAAAAAAAAAAAAAAAAAAAAAAAAAAAAAAACTGTTCAAAGGAGCATCGCAGCATACAGGAGGGGAAAAAAGACATGGCAGCATACCTGATGGGGGAAAAAAAAAAGCCATGTTTTATTTAGAATTTCTTTTAAAACGGCAACCTCTTCTTTCTTTCCTTTCTGCCTGGTTTGGGGAAAAAAAATCAATTCATCTTTCCCTCGTCTTTTTGCTTAAGAGCAATGGCAGGCTCTTTTGGCGTTCCGGTCCTTTCCTTTCCTTTCCTTTCCCTTTCCTTTCCTCATTTACATTTCTTTAATCCTTAAGCATGTTCAGCGAGCTTTGGCACACTTTTGCGCAAGAATACGATCATCCCACTTAGGGGCTCAAGGCGGGGGGGAAGGGTGAAGGGGGG
>JACBYL010000413.1:0-10396 GCA_015266385.1 Trichoderma oligosporum | reverse complement strand
ATATAAAAGAAATATAATAATATTAATATAAAGATAAGATTTAACTTTATAATAAGCTTTAAGAATAAAATCTATAGAAAGAGAATATTATATTATAACCTAATATCTTATAGTTATAATAGAGTGATATATATTATAGATTAAATATAGATTAATTAATTAATAAGAACTAGGTTAATAAAAGCCAACCATTAATCTAGATTGATCTGGATATAAGTCAATAAGAGTTAATTATTAATTAGCGTTAACCTTAAGATAGCGATTAAATATATAAAACTTAGAATAGTATGCTTATTATATAGTTTGGATAGATAGTTATTAATATAGCATTAAGATTGGAATGCCTATTGCCCTTCTATTAACTATATAATTAAGTATTGCTTAACGTGATCAATCTATCCCCTTTGCCAATATAAACCTACATAAGGCTTATTATCTTGGGAACCTACCCTATACTAACCCATAGGGAACGGAACATCACAATTTTCTACTAATTTAATAGCAGATTGATTATCTGATAAAATAGGTGTTATTATATTATTATAAGGAATTTGTAATTTATTTAAATAATAAATAAATAAATTATTTAAATATATAGCTTCTTTAGTAGCTTCTTTTAAAGCTATATATTCTGATTCGTAGCTGCTTAGGCTACTATATCATGCTTCGTCCGTGGGACGAAGTGTGGGAGACGGTCAAATCTACTCGAGTCACAATATGATATGACTTGGTAGGTGTAGAATGACTTGATTATACTAAGAAGGATGGGGCTAGTCTCGAGTAGTTATAGTATATTAATGTAGGTCATGTGACCGTATGTTACGTAATCCCTTACAGTGTTGGAACCGGCTTAATCTGACGCAACGACACTTGTTAAATCAATTTGTATGGTCGGTACGCTTGTATGAATTTATGGAAGTTTGATCTTCATTATAATAATACTGAAGCATTACAGAGAGGTAACTATTAACTGCTCGTCTAGGAATCGATCATATTCTAGACAAGTTACACTTCCTACCCGTTACGATATCAAGCAGTCGTTAAGATACATGTAGGCACTGCAGAATAACATAACTTCCTAATCATCAAGATAAGGAGAAAAAGGAGAAGAAGTGTCAAGGAGAGGAATCAAAGCGGCTAGTAACACAGAGTACAGAGTGCAGAGTGCAGAGCACAGAATAGACAATTTGTCTTGGGGCCTCCTGTATTACCCTGCGAGGAAGATTGGAGATCGGGTTATCCGATGCGAGGCCCTCTTTTCCATGCCAGTATGTAGCACGGAGCATCCTATGACAAGCATCTGATTCGTGCGGAGCGATAATCTCGGGGTTTCAGTCTATGTATAGCTGCCGTGAGACGTGAAGGTGAAGAGACAACGATTCGATACCTATGGACTGTTTGCTTTGTGTCTTTGTTGTTTGCGGAGGAGTCGTACATGTCTATGACTAATAGATGACTTGAAGTGTACTGGCAAGTTGAATCGTGGCGCTGAACTAAACACTTGTCTGATGTCTGATGATGTGTTGTAAGTTAATTAAAGATGCAGCAATCAGTCGATATAATAAGACTGAGCAAAATCCTAATAGACAAGTCGAAGCAGCCCTCCTCCTCACCGCTTCTACCCCGCCAAGACTCTGTAACTTCATATCCGCACAAAGCAATATGGAGTTGCATCTTTTGCTTAGGCTTCTCTCATGACCAATAACTAACTATCTCTACTTGGCCAGTGGATGACGCATGAAAAAGGGAGAAGAAAAGGCTCAAGACTAGCATGTCTCGTATCTCAAAGTAATCAGGTGTGTTTCGTACTCCGTATGCATCTCGTGGCTGCATGTGCATGCGGCCAGGCACATCAAAATTATATGCGTTCTTTAATCATTCTTTTCATTATTTTTTAAATAAGAGGCTCCCTCCAAGTTGCGGGGATTGCGCTGCTCCCGCCTTTCCGAGTATGATTTTGTTTCGTTTAGCCTCACGTGGTGGTCGTGTGGCGCCCTTCTTGGTGTGCTGAGATTATCTGGTTTGGTCATGAGCTTCGTCCTGCCATCTCGTTGGACGGTTTATTCTCGGCCTTTGACATATTGGAATGGAGTAATATGTACGTAGTAGGAGACGTACGAGTAAAGTAGTTAAGTTAAATCGGCCGGATAAAAGCCACCCCCCCTCTCTCCCCCATATTGGCGCCTGAACAATACTCCTTGGTAGAGTATCGATGGACAGCACTAACTTGGGTGTGCCAGCGTAAGAAAGCCACTATAGCCTGCCAAGTGTTAGTGCACTTTACTGTATACCGCTAAGGGCTGTAATGCCGCTAAGAGGCCTGAATGGTGCACTGAAATATGAACAAAGTACGGAGTTCCCGGTAACACAATATAACGCCTTATCAGGCTGCTACATTGTTAGCCATCCAAAAGAGGAAGCACTGCACGCCCTCACTCACGTTGACCCCAGTGTATTATCGTATGTACCTTGGATACTTTATAGCTTTGGTACTTTGTAAGTACCTTAGTCATCTATTACGTGATAGTTCGGTATGATATGTAGAGTAAAATCCTGTAGATCCTGTATTTTATCAATCCGTCAAATTATTCAAGGGTGAAATCTCGGGCTTTTTGTATGGCTATTTATACGTCCTTCTTGCCGCTTAAGTACCACCTATATGTAATCAATCTGCATGGGGAACATCTACTCCACACCAAATACTCCGCACTACAGTACAAAGACCAACAAGGTGTACAAAGAACCCAAGTAGTACGAGTAGGTATTTACCGCATCTACAAAAAAAAAAAAAGAAGACATTGGCAAAGGTGTGGTGACTGGATGATGGCATCTGCATGAAATCAAGTTAGGAGCCAAGGAAGAACAATTTGATGAGAACAGCCTGAAAATTCACATCATGGTTGTATGTACGGAGTAGCGTGCATGGAAAATATAGTGCCTTACAGCGGTCTTATAGTGCCATGCAGTTGCCTTCCAGCGAATGCTAGGCCAATCCTCCACTCGCTATCATTAGTGCTAATCTCCTTGTAGTAGCCCACCCCTTTCCCTTGACCAATCCGCGCCCGCAGATCGATCGCTTTCTCTCATGTAAGAGGATTACGGAGCACTTGCACGTACCTTGTTTGCTCACGACAGCCCAATTACAGCCATACGAGTATAATACGGAGTACGGAGTACCAGAGACTGTAGTAGAGGTACTTGTCAACACCAACAGCGCTAGAACCCTACTGTAACTTGTATCTTGGCAAAAGGTAAAAAAAACAAAAGCGACCGACCATTCTCACATCGTCTTTCGAAGCGTTTTGACGTTGATCGACTCCTTCTTTTATTTTTTTGTTATTCTACCATTGATATCTTTTTCTCTTTTTGCTTTTCTGTGATTTAATTCATCTCCTCGCTTCATTCTATCCCAGGACGGACCATCGCTTCGGACATACAACGCCAAATCATCTTCGAGCCATCGCAGCGGTGGCCAAATTTTAATTTTTTTTTGGGCGGTGGCGCGAGTTTGTCGCAGACTGAGGCTGGGGCTGATATTCGGCTATAGCGGGAAAATACAACTTCCTTCTACCGGACATCAGTGGACGCTTCCGTACCATCTTTCTCGAGGCCCAAAGTCGACATCCAGTCGTCGGTTCCTTCGTGTCTTCATCTAGCTCAACCTTCTCCTTCTTCTACTCCTTCATCACAGCTGAGGCACTGAACTAAGACAACTACTCGAATATTGATCTGCTACTTCTCACTGGCTTCTCGGTATCTAATACCGTTTGAAATCTACCTTGCCCTACTTAGTCTACGCAGCAGGAGGGAGAGTACTTCGTACCTACAGTACCTTACTTATCAACCTTTATAGCTTCAACTCCTCCTCATAGCTGGCCAATATAACGGGATGGCGCCTCACCTCCCGACTGAGAGATGACCTCCAGGACCCCCATCGGCGTCCACCCGCGACCGCCGCAGCGAGCTCTAAGCAGTTCGACGCTGCCGGCTCAGCGACCTCCGCCTCAACAACGCGCTCTGTCGCAGCAGCTGTTTCCCTCGTCACCTGTTCGCAAGGACCCGGCTGTTAGCGATGGCTCGAGTGATTACGTCGATCCGGTTCAGGGCCAAGGCCAAGCTCAAAGCCACGGTCGCCATGTCACAACGCCACGGAGAGTTGGCTCTAGGTTGCGCCTTGAGCTTTCCAACGTCGATCCTCTCGGAAGCATGATATCAGCATCAGCATCAGCATCGGTAGCATCAGCATCGGCATCAGCTGCTTCGTCACCACAGAGCCACACAACGTCGCGTGTGCCGTCCATGGTTGATGCCGCCGACGTCGGCGGTTCAAGCCCGGCCCCTTCGAGGGCCTCAGCAGGCGACTTCGAAAACGATAATCCTCCTTTGCCCATGCCCAAACGACGCCCACCAACATCACAAACATATCCAGAGCTCTCAAGGCGGTTGGCGGCGCCTGCTCGAGCCGCGCCGGCGCTTAAGAAAGATGGCCGCCCGAGACCGTGGACCGTTGAAGTTCCGAAGCAAGCCCCACGCTATCCTTCTGCTGAAAAACGTCCTAGTGGCACGGGTGGTGATCCGTTTAGTCGAGGGCTCTTTTCGGGTCATGCCGACTTCTTTCCATGGCATGGCGGTAACGGTAAACACCACGAAGACGATTGGAGCTTAGAGGCAATTCAGAAGGGCACGTGGGATCGCGGCAATCAAAATGAGACGAGCACCGCCAGAATGACCATATCTCCCGCTATCAAGCAAAAGACTGGTCTGAGTGCCCTATCTACTATATTCATGGGCGTGCTTAATCAGCGAAGACATCGTGGCCATGTGACTGCCCCATCGACTTTCAAACCTCCCCCCCGAGTTACGCTTACCGACACGAAGAGAGAAGTGTGGATGAAAGATTTGGCGAATCCTGCCATTTCCCTTCGGCGACTGAGCCGAACTATTCCTCATGGTATCCGTGGCCGGACTCTCCTTGACCAGTGCCTGAACAAAAGTGTGCCAGCCGAGAGGGCCGTCTGGTTGGCCAAGTGCGTTGGTGCTAATGAAATACGCGCCTTCAAGAGAAAAGGAGCCCCCGGCGGTACTTTTGCCATAGCAGGCGAGTTTAAGTGGATAAGAGATTGGACCGTCTTTGTGGAACAATTTATAGAGTCTGTTGCCTCCGCATTTGGCGAGCCGGATTGGAAAGCCAAGGTGACTTATGCGTAAGTCGTCTCAAATCTCTTCCTTGTCCCCTCCCCCCCTCTCCCCTCCCTTCCCCTTTTCTCTTTTCTCACATCAAGCTCTTGTGGAACAATTTATAGAGTCTGTTGCCTCCGCATTTGGCGAGCCGGATTGGAAAGCCAAGGTGACTTATGCGTAAGTCGTCTCAAATCTCTTCCTTGTCCCCTCCCCCCCTCTCCCCTCCCTTCCCCTTTTCTCTTTTCTCACACCAACCCCACAATGAGATTTAATAATTTTTTTTTTTTTTTTCGTTGATTAGCATACGACTTGCCACAAATCTCTATGCCGATCAACTTCTCGATCGAGATCATTATCTCGATTGGATCACTTGTGGCTTGGAGCATAGCCCTCAATCCAAGATCCCCATGTGGATACTGATTGCCCAGATTTGCTGGACCGACATTCTACGCTCGCGAAAATACGGGCGTCGTCTTGTTTATTCCTTACTGAACCACCTCAACACCGTAAGTCTGCCGCTTGTTTAAAAAAACGCTGGCCCACCAAACCCCGGAAACGTAAAAAGAAGAAGAAGAAGAAGTAGAAGAAGAAAAAAGTCAATATCGAACCTAACAGCCCGAGATGGCAGATCCATACACATCCTGATAAGGATATTCTTATCCAGCTATCGAGTCAGCTTTCAACCCTACTGGCTTCACTGATCAAAAAGAATCCTGATAGCTTCATCGACCCAAATCTTTGGCCAAAGTATCGGGATGCTCTAGATGCATTCCTACCGCGTGACGACAAGGCAGGACGAGATGCATATCATCATATCAACTTAAGAAATGGCCAAGTATCCATTACTAGTACTGCCTCGCCCTTAGCTGGACGTCCACAGCTGGTGCGGCTTCTAGATGCAACACTATTCAACCAGATAGATCGCGAATTACCTCAGAAATGCTGGGCTACTGGGGATGATAAGATTGATATTGTCAAGACTACCATCGACTGGGCCACGTCATTTTACCGTCCCGGCTTGGCAAGGGTATACATTGCGGCAAACCTAGTCAGGGTTTGGAGCACTCTAAGGGTAAACGTCACCAGTGCGATCCTCGAGCACATGGATACTATACCGGCCGGAGATGAAGGGCGGAAGCAGATGGCCTATCATCTTGTTGCAGAGCTGGTCCGAACCGGGCAGTTCTCGGTGGCTCAGTATATCAAGTGGCTCATGGCTCGTGGCAACTGTACCAGCGCTTCCGAGGTGAATTCCGACGAGGCTCCCTGCACCACCAGACTGCTGATTCATCTCCCCATACACTGCTTGGCAGAAGACCAAAGGAGTGATAGGGGCGATTTGCTCAGACGAGCAGCTAATTATTCCATCACCGAGGAAGCAAACGATATTCGCAATGCCCTCATGTGCATCAACCACTCTTTGGGCTTGCCCCTGTTGGGCGATGCCATGGTTGGCAGAAAGCCGATCCCGTTGCGAAAGCTTCTTCCGAAAATCATCAGCAGCTCAAGAGCCTTGCGAAGCGCTGTTGGTGCGCACCTCCGCGATACTATGACGAGGCTTAACAAGTCCGTGGTCCAGGTAATATCCCCACGCATGTTTTCCGCCATTCGCACCATTTTAGAAGCGACGGAAGATTTTTCCGTGCTCTGTGAGGTCCTTCGACATTGCTCTAGGACCACTAACATTGAAGTTCTTGCATCCTGCGTCGACACTGTAAACCTGAATCTACAAGTCTTTTTCGCTCAAGGAGGTGCTGAACGCTTGTTCAACATCTTCTTTGAGCGTTTAAAGGCAGTGAGTCAGGAGCAGGGCTTGGTTTGTCGTCCATTACTTGCCGCTTTGTGCTACCTTTCCCAGAGGATGCCGAGTCGCCACGAGATTTCCAGGTATCTGGCTTACGAGCTCGCTCAAAGTGATCGCAACAATACGACCGATGCATGCTCTCCTATTTCGGATAATATGGTCAACCCGCCATCTGGCGCTGATGGCGAGGTCTCGGAACAAATTGAGAAGCTGTTGGCAGGTGGAAACAGCATTGACCATCCGACAATGAATCGTCTTTTTGGATACATCATACGGAGACTCGAAGCGGCTTGGTTGAAGATGGATGATAATCGGAGGATCCATGCATCGCTTCTCACGCGCCTCCGTTTGTTCGATGCTCAGCACTTTGACAAGCTCATGTCGGATTGGGTTGGGCGAGTCCGGTTACTGAAGAATCGACAGCGATTAGATGCTGTGTTTCCTCTTCTGGTTATTACTGATGCTCTACCCATTTCTTTCCTTCTTGGTCCTGCGAGCTTGACCCAGACCGTCGCCACCGCCACCGCCACCGTTACTGCTGCTGCTGCTGCTGCTGCTAATACTACAGGAGATGCTGATATGCCAGAAATCGATGTGACGTCTCCCGGGTCAACAACGTACCTTCAAGAATTACTGCATCTAGTCTTGTCGAAGCTACCGGCCGATACAGATCTTAGCCCAGAAGAGACTTATCGCTTCAACATACACCAGAGGTCTATCCATTCTAGCCACTACAAAGGTTTGCTTCTGCTCATGCGTCATGCGGTGGTCGAATATGCTGAGCTTCGAAACCAACATAATACTGTAAAATTACCACTCGATGATGCCACATATCGAGAAAACATACTTGATGCCTTGCGGCTTTTGGTCGTGATGCACACGGCGGATGTGACAGAAGCTTTTAGTGCAAAAAATCTCCCTCCACAAGGCATTCATTTGGTTCATGAAATCATTAGCGGTCTTTTCGAGCAGGAAGATGGAGGCGGCGAATCGACGTCGACGTCAACAGCACCTTATGATCAAATCTTGCGCCTTGCAAACGAGTTGACTATGCCCTTTTGCCAGATTAAGCTTAATATGAATCTGTCTATTTCGCCTATCCGTCAAACTGACAATGAACAAGGCCAACAGAACCCGTCGCGGTTTGAGCTATTTGCCAAGGCTATGGACCGTGCCATTGAGGCTCAGAACATTATGTGGACAACCATGCTTCCTTGCTTAAGTGAGGATATTTCACAGCATTTACAGAGTCAAGCCCGCTCGCGATTCTTGGATCTGATGCCATCGCCATCATCGCCATCATCGTCGTCATCGTCATCATCGTCAAAGGACCTAGATCATCTAGAAAGCGCCCTCGCAAACGGTAACAACCTCTACCTTGCCGAGAAGCTCCTCGGCGTCATCGAGGCCATCGTTGTAGGCCAGCAACCTCCAGCAACAGCTCAGCTTACCAGCGTTCTGGCTGATAGACTATCGGACCTTGTTGAGATTGTCGTTGCGTCAAAGGATTCCGAGCATAGGATGCGAGTGATGCTTATCCCAATCATAGAGCATTGGTTACCAATGCTGTTGAGATTCGTACTCCTACATAGCGTGTCTTTGGAACCGCTGAGCGCATCCGTGATGACCACCTCAGCACTGGGCAAGCTGGTCCTGCCTGCTCATCACGAGGCACGAGCACATACCGTGCTGACTCTCTGCCGTCTATTCCTTGAACTTGAAGCTCTACCGCGCCAGACGGTTGGCGCCGGGCTGCTGCAACAAGTAATTGATGTCACCGCCCTGCTGGCAGACGGTCTACCAGACGACCTGCGACTTCACTGCGCCAAATCCATTCTTCTTGTACCTGGCATGATGTCAAGCCTGCACGCCTCATCAGACTCTCGCCTGTATTACATTCTCAGCATTCCGCAGCCGATGGCGACTGACGGCTTAATGCTTTCTCATAGAGAAAAGACGTCTATGCCTCATAGCTCGGCGGCTAGGGGCATGGGGGCCATGTATGGGATATATCCAGCACCTCAAGAGAGACTGGTCCCCTATGTCCTTCGACGATGGGAACTGCTTAGTGAACCCACTCCAAATGTTGGGTTGAATGATACGAGCTTGAGTCTGGGGCTCTTCGAGGCTATCAGGATACACTGATCTTATCTTTATCCGTGGGCGGCACATACACACATTCATACTTTTACGCCACCACAGTCGACGACGGGCCTGATTCTCATCCTGAATGCTTTCTTTTATCTTTTTCTCCTTTTTACGTTTTCTTTTTTCTTCATTTTCTTTGTTTTTTTTTCTTTTCTTTGTTGGTTTGGTTTTGTTTGGTTTGTTGTGACTTGATTCATCATCATTACATGTCCATCATCATTACGAAGCAATTCAGCGAGCATAATGGCTACGATCATGACCAAGTCGCTATTCAACAGAGGAGAAAAAAAAAAGAAAAGGGGGAAAACCCAGACCCTAGCCTTTGTTAAAAAAATTTCACGGCACTTTTCTCCTCCGTATCTTGTTTTTTTTTCTTCTTCTTCGTTTCTTTCATCTTAGTTACACCTGCTCAACTTCTTTTTTCTTTCTTTCTATCTATCTTTCTCTGTCAACCCGAGAAGAATCATGTCAAAGAAAGATACGGAGAGCACCGTCAATTGCTATGACTTCATGTTATCAGATAGTTGGTAGTAAAGAAAGGGGGGAGGCAGGGGGAGGCATAAAAAAAGCCAACGGTAGGGTAGAAATGGGGAATCTGCACAAAATACATTTAAGAGGAGGAAATGAAAAAAAAAAGAGAGAGAGAGATATACCTATTGGGGAGAGGGAGTTATATGTTATTGAAAGCATAGCAATTTTTTTTTTCTCAATCTGGAAAAAACTGTTCGGGTCATGGGAGTCCAGCTTGGACATGTTATACATGGCCTGGACATATAGATCCCTATTACACGCATATGTAAGCCTTGTGTCCTTTTTTTCCCCTCCATCTTTCCCACCAGAGTAATCCGTTGGTTTTGTTTTTTTTTTTTTTTTGTCTTTTTCTGTTGGGGTTTTTTTTTGTTCTCTTTGGCGTTTTTGCCAACCCTTTGATTATGTATTTTGTTATGGGAGTTAGAAAAGGGCGTTTTCTTAAACCTAGTTTTTTTTTTCCTTTTTCTTTTTTCCTTTTACCTTTTACCTTTCCTTTCTTTTCTTTCTTGTGTTTGAGAGAAGCTAAAAATTTGATTGCAATATAAGGAAGTTTTTGGTTTAAAGGAGGATATGGGGAGAATTTTTTTTTTTTTTTTTTTTTTGGTTGGTTGGTGATAACATCAAACAAGATTTAACGTAGAGGAGGCGCATTGCGATTTATTTATTCCCATATATTCTTATTCTGGGTCTGGAGTTTCTTTGTTTTTTTTTTTATTATATTATATTATATTA
>JACBYL010000412.1:0-46938 GCA_015266385.1 Trichoderma oligosporum | reverse complement strand
ATTTAAAATATTTATATAGAATTAAGCTAGATCTTAAAGATAAAATTAATAAAAGAGGAATATTATATTATAACTCAATATTTATAATTATAATAATAAATCTATAGAGTAAGCTTTATAGAACTATAATAACTTAAAGGACTAATTATAGAAAATGCTTATAATATTATAAATAAATATAAGTAATTACTTTCTATTTAAGATTATAGCTTATTTATAAATTAATAAGCTTAAATAAGCTAATTAAATATATAAGTTTATATTTACATAATTATTACTATAGCTTAAATAATTAATTATTAATATAGAATTAAGATTGGAATACCTTATCTAAAGCTTACTCTTTAGTAATTATTATTGTAATACCTTGCCTATAACCTATTAACCTATCCGCTAATATAAACCTAGTACAATAGAGGTTTATCCTTTGGAGAATCCGCTGTGTTACTAATCTATAGGAACACGGTTCGTCACAGCGATACCAGCGTTGTTGGCAATGCGTTGATGATAGGGTCGCGTTGTTGCATTTGAAGAGGTTTAAAATGACGGTTTTGTAGGGGCTTTGGCTGAATATTTGGCCGGACTGTATTGCTATCAGCCGGTTTTTTAATCTTGCAATTATCTAGCCGTACATCATTAAATTCATTTTAGATAATAATATCTTGATTATCTATTAGAAGGTATCTTCAAAAGCAGTTGCTAGGTATTATCGCGTGTCATTTTTCATTAGTACCTTAAGTCCTATAATGTATTTATTTAGCGCTAAAGGAAAGTGGATCTAGCTGCTTGGGCTATGCCTTACTGCACACTTAAGGGATCTAGTAGGTCAGAGTATTGGTTAACATTGAAACATGGTAATGAATGTCTCTTTTAAGCCTGATCATATGATTCTTCTGCTGGCCGGATATTAGCAGCTATCATTTATTTAGAAATCAACAGACATATTGTTAGATCAAATAAAATGTTACAAATAGAATTCCTGCCTTATTAGTATGGCTTATATTGACCAGAGTAAATTATTCTCAGCTTGGCAACTAAAAGGCTATTGTTTCTTTTGAAATTCGGACCATCTATTATAGAACACAGAGGACCAGAAGCAACTATCTACTCGCAGACACTAGGTTCGATGTCTCCCTAATATTAAAGCTTGTAAGAACAAGCAACTATTGATTCTCATGATATCTTGCCTCCATAGCCTTAAAAGATAAAACTATAGATCTGTCTATTCGGTCAAATGTCTTCCGTCAGGTTATACTTCTCAGCAAGGATATACTGAAGATTGGCCAACCACAAGTTAATGATAAGGTATAAAATAGCAAGCCTCGGGTTTACTTTGCCCCGCTAGGCGAGGATCTACAGCGGATGTTGGTGTAGTGCGGGGATAAGGTTGCTTTCCCCATATCCGGACGGAATCAAGTTCCCCTTCGAGCAGCCACTCCCGCAGTGGCGCTGTGCTAGGGTTATGCGATCCATGAAAACAAGTTTTGTCATATTGACCAAAACCATCCGTCTGTCTGATCACAACTATCCTAACTGAGGTGCAACAATAATAATGGCTTTTGTATGGAGTAGCTAGCTGTGGCACATCTCCCGGCAGCGTGTCAGGCATAAAAAACAGTTCTTCGAATTAAAACGCCGGCTTTAGACAATGCTTTAAGCGAGCCTATCAAGTATGCAAAAACTATACACAAAAGATACAACAATATATCGTAGGAGATCCAGAAAACCCAAAGCCGCTTTGTAACACTTGCTACAGAGCTAGACTTTTAAGTGATGACTCTAAACTATACCCATCCACAACATAATATCATGCAAGTAAGGTCTTGCTGTTCTTTTCAGGCAAAAGCGAAGATATTGCCTACTCCAGTCAGCTTAAAAAGAAAAGATAAAAGATATGGCATTTGCTTTAAAAACGCTATCAAGCAGCCCATTACAGCCAAAAATGCAACTATTGCCTCTTAACTAATCTAGCAGCTATTTATAGCATCTTTTAAGCCATTTATAGAGATATCTAATAAATCTTTAAATATTTAATTATAATTCAGCTTATAACTTTAGCTCAAAATAACCATTCGTCTAGGATTAGCAATGCTTGACTTAAAAATTGGCGCTATGGAAAACATTATATGCGATAAAGCTGTTGGATCAGGCGGAGGGCAAGTTGGGTGGTCCAGCATCCAATATGCCACAGATGCAACATCAGACAACATTCGGCGGTGATAGTATGTTCGAGGAGAGCGTATCTATCCCAAGCTATTCTTCTTCTTCAACAGGGTATAATAAAGGGTATAATGCGACTGTTAATAAGTTATTTGGCTTTTACGTCCGCTCGGTTCATTAAATTCTACCGTTCATGTCCTATCGGAGGACCTACAACACGAAACAGCTTGTCTTGGCCATAGCAAGCCGCGAAACTTACTTAATATCGGCAATATTAGTTATTATAGTATTTTTAACTGGGTGCCAGGCTCTGCATGATTGCTGTGGCAAAAAGTGCAGGGAAATTTTTTTAGAAGTTGCAATGAACGTAGTAGTACTGGTAGATAATAGCCTGTTGTACACCAGTAAGAAAAGATACTGTGGCCACAGTACCTCTTCACTATCGCCAGATCATGAGCTCCAAATCCGAAAAGCTAACTCGGATTCACCAATAAACTTAGCGATAGTGCCCGCTCTTGACCCAACCTCTTTGCCGCCATCTAAGTCATTCGTCGGGGCCGTGAAGAGGAGAATAACAGTTTCCTTTTCGCCAAGCTCATGGAACAAGAGCAGACGCAGCCAGTAAACCCGGAAAAGACTGAAAATAGTTAAAATTAACACAGTAGATCCAGCGACCCAACGACAGACTCCGCGTGTTTAAACAATCAAGTGCCGCTAAGAAAGGCCTGGAGCCGGTGTATGCGAAGCTAGATGAAGACTTGGACTACGAGGAATTGGAAATAGATTCGAGCTATCGCGAGAACGAGTCGCTGAGGAGCTTACTGTTCCAATAAAGCCGTCGTCCAAAGGCCCACGAAGAGATGATGGCTTCTGAGATGCTGATGGCGGCATTCGATTCAATGCCCGCATGGAAGCACACCGGGATAGACGTCATCTTCACTAATTTGGTTACGCCTCTTATGACACCCGCGACAATGCGTGCGATTTTGAACAGGCGACCAAAGAGGGGTCAAATTCCCCAACCCCTCGCAGCTAAATTATGTTCCCTGGGAGACATTTAGCATCTTAGCAAGACCAAGAGCCCATTCGCCACCGACGTCCTCGTCAGCGAGGCCGAGCCCAAAGTCATGTTGGTGTTCCCCGGCATGCTACAACCTGCCGCTGCCACGCAGGCCAGGCAAGCGGCAAAGGCAGCGCAGGCTATGGAGGGTGACGCTGTCTCTGTGGCGATGCCACTAGCCATGATGGAGAAACCTCTAAACCAAAGAGCTACGCAGGCTTGAAACCCGATAATCAGTCGGCAGAAGATGGATAAGAAAGCGGTTTCAACCTATTCCAGAACACTCTAAAGGCGGTAGACAATATTACTTGCCTTATTGAGTTTATTAATAATAAGCTAGGTTGCAGAGTCGCCTACCTTGCGAGTAATGACTATTGATGACTTAATTTTTTTAAAGGTATGTTGAACTAGTAATGGTCTTGAACAGTTTGGTATAGTAAATATGTAAGGAGTAGGGGGCATATGATAATTAATATATATGCTGAGACATTTCAATAAATATCCTTTGGAAATCTTTGGGCACATTTATGGTTAAGTAAAGTACCAAATTATATATCCGCCAGCAACCCAGGGATCTAAATCATAGTGATATGGCCTTCTAAATAGCTAAGATCGACTGCAGAAGGCTTAGCCGGAGAGCCAGCAACATTTTTATCTATAAAAGTTTCCAACTACTTGGGGTTTTCGTCCGCTATTAAGGTATGAGTAACACGTCTAAAATCGGAGCATCGTTTGGTCAAGGACTCACCTAACCAGTGCCTTGGGTACGAACACTGTTCTAGCAGAAATCGCAGTTGGTCCCCATAGACTCTGGCTTATTTCCTCGGATACCATACTGGCTTCTCCCCAAAGGACAGTCAATGGCAATCGAATTGGGTCGTCTTGCAATGGTTTAAAATATTTAATCACACTCCAAATATTACCATTAAGGGACTCCGTCATGGATCGTAAATATCCTGACTTTGATAACGCCGCCGCGTAGCGTTCGACATGTTCGAGAGATATAATTGCACTGGTTGAATATGAACTATGCCAGAAATACCAGTTGAGAAATTTTTTCTCACGTCCACGAATAAGAAATTCGGCAGCCTCGGGTACAGTGAACAGTGCTAGATGCCAATGTCCATACAAATTCTTTGAAGTATCAGGATTTTGAATAGTTTCATGTCCGTATGCCGGAAGAGCATACTCTCCAACACTTATAGAGGACACACGATCGGTGTACTTCCATGCGAGCACAGAACCAACTGAGGCACCTTCATCATATCCAAATACAGCCACTTTCTTAATTTTTAAGAAATCTAGCAGTGCCACAATCGTTTTTGCAGCAGCTGCAGAAGTGTATTTTCCCGACTCGCTCAGCGTAGACTGACGCATGCCTGGTAAATCAGGAGCGATAACTGCATATTTGGAGGCAAGAAGTGGGCCTACTTTGTGCCACATCAGCTGTAAAATGTTAAGGTAGCTGGAATAAAGGGTTATACGACAAAGAGTTCGACACAAAGAGGATCCAATTGATGTACGGGATGTTGTGGGCATCTATGTAAAAGCAGAACGGCTGGGCCAGATCCCGCATAGCGGGCAAATAAGCTTGTATCTACTGTCTTGATTCGAATTGAATGCCACTCATCAAAAGGCAGAAATACGTTTTGGGAAGACATTATAATAGCTTAGACTGAATCGTTCTGAGAGTTGAAACAGGAATTAAAGACACACTTCCCAAGAACGCCAACATAATATATAGATATCTTTTGCGGCGGTACATTGCATTATGGAATCAAGCATAATATTGTATCTGCTTGGAGCATCATGGCCTCTAGGCAATGTAGTTGTGAAAGGGAGGTAGAATTGAAAGATCTAGGGAGCATCTAGGGTAATCAACTACTATGAGAAAATCAAGCCATTCCAGTAACATCAGTAACGTCAACACACATCCGTGTAAGAGCTTTATTGTCTCGACGGTAGGATGGCTACACCTGGTAAGGCATAGTGCTGGGTTATATAAAACATGAATGAGTACCACGGGATTGATGTTCAGCATAGCCTCATCCTCACTGCCAGTGAAGTGCTTCATCGCTATCGCATCGAAAAAGGCTTCAATCTCTTCAAGTTGTTGCAAAAAGAACACTGATTCTTTCTAAGTAATTTATTTGGTTCCTGGTAGATATGAGAATTATGATACTGTAAAAGTTTCACAATAAAACTCTTACTTATCTGAGCCCAATTGATCACCACCTTGATTCCAATGCGACGTTGCTGCGGCTAACCGGCACTTAATTGAGAAGGTCAGCATAAATGAGCGTTCGTGCTGTTTCGTATGCACTGCACATGTAACGATGGTTTTTCTGTGCGAGTTCATGCAATATCTATACCTAGGATGATCCTGTTTCTTTTCTTCTTTTCCCTCTTCTTTTCTTTTTTACTCTTCTTTTCTTTTTCCTCTTTCTTTTTTTTTCTTTTTTTTTTTTTTGGCTGGTACATATTTAATGTGATATCGGATCATGCCGCTCTGAATTTAGTCCTAGATGGCTCTAAAAACGGTTCTGCTGCTCTTGGCAGCTGTCCAGGCTGTCCAGGCCGACTTCTCGCATTCGATACACTTCAAGAAGGTCGATGCCGTGGCTGCAAAGAGCATTGCTGCAATAAAGGGACGGGCGTTAGAGGGACCTGGTTTTATTGAACAGGTATTGAAATATCTACCGCCTTGTCTCACGTCGAAATGCTGATATAGACAGGGCTTCTGGTTCTCCAACTTCACCATTGGTGGCAGCCGGAACCTGGAGATCCTGATTGATACTGGCTCCTCTGACACCGTCTTGAATCCCGGTATCTACAAGCCCGGCCCTAGCTCAGTCGACACCAACAGGTCCTTCAAGATTGCCTTCGCCACGACGAATCCTAATGGCTCTGGAACTTTGTCTGCAAGTGAAGATACAGTCATCGAATGATTATGATTACTGACCAACAACAGGCGTCGGGCCAGGTCTACCAGGATGTCATCACCCAACAAACCAACAACTGGACGGTCCTCCAGCAGCACCTTGGAGCTGTCATTACACCTACGTCGCCGGCGACGTTCCCCCACGATGGTCTCATTGGCTACGCAGGCATCAATGGCAGCGCTCTCGGTCAGACACCTTTTTTTCAGAGCCTCTGCGACCAACGCTCGCTGTCGTCCTGCCGCTTCGGGCTGGCGCTCAAGTCCGACCAGACTGGCACGCTTTACTACGGTTCCGTCGCAACAGAGCGCTTCAGTGGCGACTTGACCTCGGTATCGGCACATAAGGAGTGGGGCGTCACTGGTGATGTCACTTTCAATGGTTCGGCGATTATTCGCAACGTCTCCATCATCACAGACTCTGGCACAACTGGCATTTTCGGACCCAATTCACAGGTCAAGTCGCTGTTCCAGGAGGCGGGAATCCATGTGGTACAGGACAGCAATGGCATCACCGGCATTTATGCGTGCGATGCGCCGCCCCACATCGGGCTGGCATTCAACAGCGAGAACTTCAATATCTTGCCTGAGGCCTTTATGTTCAGCCAAAACGGCAACAACTGCACTGCTATCATCCATGGTTCAGATGAATTTAGCGGCCAGTGGCTGGTCGGACAGGCGTTTTTTCAGGGCAAATATATCGACCACAATATCGAAAATAAGACCATGGGCTTTGCCAACTTGCTGTAGGCATCATCATCACGTGTAAGAATATGAATAAGGTTGTTAGCCATAATACAAATGAGTAGTTAGATCTCGTGGCCATGTATATGACTAAGGACTGATTATTGCTCCTTACTTAGTTACACATGTAATATAAATACATTATATCCAAATCATGCCTAAGAATCTTTGTCTAAACAGTCATATAATCTGTAAAAAAAAATTAGGTGACTATAATGGGTATATATTATAGTAAGCACATACATAACAAAACCACTCGCTACAGTATAGTATATAGCTTTTTAAGCACATTCTCTAAGCGTAGCTAACCTGAGTCACATATATATAAAGCCCATGAATGCATATTGCAAAAGATAAGAGTGTAAAGAGGAGTAATAATTAGAGTTTTGCCTTCTTAGTTGTAGGAGATATTGTATATAGAAGTCTCTTATCACTAAGTAGAGTTAGATTAAACCAGGCACAATTCCTTTTCATAAAGGATTTATTTACAGCTATTAAAGAGGTTGGTTTACTTTAAATTCTTTTATTAATGAATCATAAGAGTTGTATTTCTTCAATTTCTATTAAACAATGCTTCATCAATCAATTTAACTATATACAGTGTATATATAAATAAAGGTATAAAATACAATTTTCGAGCAAGAGTTAGTTTCTTCCTTGTTAAAATATGCAATAACACATAAAGCTAGGGCTAGAGCCACCGGCTTGTAAGTATGTGCGCTTGTAGGCTGTTTACACCAACTATCTAATACTTGTGTTACTTCATTTGCCTACTCAATTATATGATCACGTGATCATGTATGTCATAGCGGCCGCTCAACCCGTGAAAACGGAAATATCTAACTTTCCCCGCCATTTCCCCGCTGTTTCCGTTTGCATCCGTCACTAGCGCCGCATCTTGGCGCAAATCCCGCTTTCTATCCGTTCGGATTGCTCATCAGAAATTTTAATACTACTAAACCCATGTGATATTACCACCATAGGAATATTGAACATGGTAAACTTCCCCTCAACAAGGAGCGACGGCCGTCCCCGGCGGGCGTGCTCTTTCTGTACGAGACGCAAAATTCGATGCTCTAAAGAGACGCCTAAGTGTTCGGCGTGCGAAGCGTATGTGTGTTCCCATTACTTACCCCACGTCCACGGACTGCAGAGATTCAAAGACTCATGCCTTAGTATCAGGCGGAACCAAAGCTGTCGCTACGATAATCAATTGCGCGAGTCGATCCGGTCGCCGCATGCACAGACCAGTGATGTTAATGCTGTCGTGTTTCTGCCGGCTGAAGCTGACGATGTTTGGCCGCCGTCTTTTTTGCCGAGAACAAATCTCCACGCTGCTGCTATCCAGTTTATGGACCATGACCTCTACCTTCGTAGTCAGGCTCAGACCGGCATTCCTACCGTTACCGAATTCGATCCAATTCCTAGCTACCTACGGCCATTGGTAAGCAACAGATCAGCTCTGCGTCAGACGGCAATCTTGTACTATCGACTTGCGAGTCGATGGCTGCCCATTATCTCTAGGAGAAAAATATTCAACCAGCTGTTGAACCCTTTACTACCCCTCCGTGCTGATGCAGTGTTCCTACTCCTATGTATGAAAGTCATCATAACCCAGCCCCACTTGGAACCCCTTTCTTGGCCCAGTGAATATTACGCAGCCGTACGATACCGCATGGAACTCGAACTCGCTGGGCTGGCATCGCTGGAAATTCTCCAGGGCTGTATTCTACTTGGAGCGTATGAACAGGGAAATGCCATTTATCCAGCCGCGCACATTTCCATCGGAATATGTCTCAAGCATGCATCTGCGTTGGGAATGGGCTGGACCTACTCAACAACGTCGAACATCGATGCTGAAGAGCGGAACAGAGGCTGGTGGGCTATATTTCTGCTTGAGCGGTGAGTGATCCTACCGAAAATGCCCCCTTATTACAGCTACTGTATAGTAAACCAAACACCCATTGCGGGTTAAACAGCATCTTAGGCCTTGGTAACCCCACCCAGTTATTCATGACGCCGGAGCCGAGTCTAGATGCACAGCTGCCATGGCCAGACCAGAACTGGGAGGATCATGCGGTTCCTAACAACGCATCATCCACACTTTCATCTCCACCGAGTGTAGTAGGTCGCTTCGCAAGCATCCTGCAAGCCAGTTTCGTGTTAAGCCGCGTCTTTGGCCACTTATCAGATTCGTTCATCGGGCCCCAAGCCCGTCTTGATGATGTGGAACAGTTCGAAAGGACGCTGTATGCCCTGCTGCGTTACGCAAGTCCAGATCCTGGAGCAGATGCTAGAACTGTATGCTATCAGAAAGCTGTGTGCTGCGCGTGAGTTGAGATTTACTATAACCCAAAGATGCAAATGATTCGTTAATAAATCAATAGTGCCATTATAGCCTTACACGCTCCACATCTTCAACGCGAATCTGGATGTCCACTTAACCAGCAAGCTTGTAGTGCCTTAGTCGATGCCATCCATAGCGCATCTGACGCGGCGGAGTTATATCTCTCGAAAGTCGCAGCTGATTCTGAACCGGGAGATACATCTCCATTTATAGTACCTTGGCTCTATATGGCCGGAACGAGAGCTATTTACTCTAACGCATGCGATGACCTCGAAGTGATACAAAATGCCCTGGTGAAGCTTAACTCTAGATGGAAAGCCGCAGGTTTGTAAAGCGGCTCTTCCTAAATTATCAAGACGCCAACTGACAAAGCACTCTGTAGGCATATATGTGGAGCTTCTCGCTGCAAGCAAAGCAATGGAGCCAATGTAGGTGAAATTCGTGGACAAGATGCAGACGGCCTTGGGTGGGTCTGTCATGAGAACTCGTTTCAATAACTTGAATGCACAGCGCTTGGGTCTGCTCTCACATAGAGAATATAATGCTCTCATATCCTGCTCCTTAAACAATGTAAAAGTATGGAAGCTATGTCCAACTTACTAACCTTACTCGAACTTGTTACCCGGAAACAAGTCCTATTGCCAAATTTTCCCCAGTAAGCCCCGTGACAGATCTTGCAGTTTTTGTATAAGTAAGACGGCAGTTATTTCTTAAGTGGAGAACCCTTGAATATTCCTGTGTAAGTGGCTTAGCTTTTGTTGATCCCTCGAGGGGGGAACAGATGCTGCCAAGGGAAGGGGGAAAGAAGACACTATCACCCAGCTAGCTAGCTCAATTGCAGCAGTTGTCGGTATGGGAAAATATGGTATCTCATTCATGCTCGCTGAGGCTGGGGCCGGCATACTAGTCGGGCGTGCTGACCAGGAGATACAGTCCCAGGAGGCCGAGACTAGAAGGTTCGTCGAATGCCAGAGGACAAGAGCAGGTACCAAGTGGTCTAGTGTACGTGAAGACTAGCCCATGAGTATTTATTCTACTTTGTGTCACATCATATGTTTGGCATGGGAATAAATCACGCATTGTCCCTCACACCACAACCACAGGTGCGTTCAAAATTCATGAATTAGTCACTTGCGAGTAGGACATAAGGTATTTAACAGGCGAAGAGGAATCCCATGCGTGTTCAGACCAAGTCTTAGATCATCAGTGAATCATTAGATCATTGAAAAGTCCTATCAATTATGTTTTCTACACTGCCTATTGGCTACATCGTCCAATAGCGCCTCCAGCAGGCCGGCCTCAAGCGTGGACCCACGTGACATGCTTCCTCCCTCTTGGATGAGGAGATGTGCAATCATAAGTATACCCAATCAGTATCTTAAGCCAATGAGAGTCGCGAGGCTACCTGTAGAAGGTTGTTCAAAGGCAGAAAGGAGAGTCGTATAACTTTGCCTGAGGTAGAGCAGAGCTACTGCTAAAACGAAGTCAGGCAGTGAACGATCGAAATCACATACGGCGTGAACTCGAGCAGGTTGTCCAGAAGCTTCTCGAGACCGTCTGTGAACGTAACGTGTACATCCAAGTAATTATAAAGCTTCAATTAGCTTTGGATCATGCTGTAAGGAGGGCCCCGAAGACCCCTGAATTCAAGGCTCCACTGGCGCACATCCCACATTGATGGAGGCTGGTGATGAAAAGTATATTGATGTTTTGATATGCATTTTTCTTAACCAGGATGAGGATCCCAAGTCATGTTTATAATTATATATCTCGATAAATAAAACTCCGGGGATAAGTTCAAATGATTGCGATCTAATTGATGGATAGCATTATCACCACCCTTAAGCGTCCTCTCCGGGCAGTTACATGGGGACTTTCCCTGATCAGGTCCATAGTTAGATGACATCCAGGTACAAACCGAAACTTTCAAGAAGACAAACGAAGGAAACATCCCAAGATAATTGACACTTGCCAGGGCTAAATTAAATGATCTCCATGCCTTTATGTAATATTTACATGCTTACCGTATATTCAGGCCCCCCTTTTTTTTACTTAGCACATATGACCTTTCAAATACTTCACTGAGCCCTGAGATAGCAGAGATTTTATGTTTAGTAGAGCCTTATTAGTAGAGTTCCTAGCAAAGAGACTGTATCCATAAGAGCTGTCAGGACACAACCAATCCGATCTATATTCTTCCAGCATATTCCTTATCTGTGTGGGGCTGCGCCAAGCCCAACACGCCTCATCATCTGGGTTAAATATGGTAAGAGAGACAACCTACACTCATTGCGACATTTATAATAGTGTCTCAGATCCCGGTGCAGGGTAATTATTCCACCCCTAGTAGGACAGTCAGTCACATTACGAGGTTGAGTGCAATTAGAAGCCGGAGATATAATTAAGGATATGATAATGTCTCTTTTATATCATACGCAATAATAGCTAGAACATTTTTCAATTTGTGCATGTCTAATACATCAAGGCTAGAAAGATGTTTGGACTTTCAAGAGCTAGGCTAATGTGTCCTCCTAGTATTGTAGATTGGGGAACGCTGCGCGGTCTCCACGTCCCTCCATTGTCAAGTCGAGGACACCATAGATTGTCCATACTGGTTCGAGAGAACTAGTATCTCCATGCTTAAATACCGATTCACTCGTCCAGTGGTGACGTATGCCTTGTTCATCGCGTGAGAAAACATGCAAGACTGCCCTCTGTGTACCATCGGCCGTCTCTGAGAGATAGTCGCGATTAAATGTGCAGCCGCGCGAGGACAGCAGCCGAAGGTTGTGCCAGCCTCGTTCTTCTCCGTAATTCTGGAGACGCTCTGGGCTCGTCTTTGCCATGATGACTAGGTTGGTGCGCTCGGCCAAGTGAAAGGCGGCCCCGGCAAGTCCATCGACAAGTGATGTACATGATGGACACGGCTGCTCGACAAGCCGTAACTCTGCGGTCTTGCCCCCTGGCACTGGTGCACGCTTATCTTTTGCCCAGCGTGGGAACATCATGTTATATATTACCAGCGAGTCCTTTCCCGGAGCAAACAGCTCGGACAGTCTGACTTTGCTCCCATCCGCTGCGGATTCGAAAACGTAGTCTTCATTGATGTAACCACCGGGTGGAAGCGCACGTCGCTGAGCAGCCACCTCCTCGGTCAATCGTCGTAGATCCTCTTCACGCTGCGTGAGCTCATCTCGCGCTCGCCGATACTCGTCCGACTCGTTAGGGAAATGGATATTTTGGTCGAGGAGCTCGTCCCGCCATTTGTTCATATCACGGGATTGACCAACGACAACCATTTTTGCGCTCTTCCGAGTTCACTAATTCAAAGGTTTGACGAGTATGAATGGCCAGTCCAAAGAAATTAATAGTAGAGGGGGGTTTGGCAAATATAGAAGACGTGGCCCAGGTCACTTTACTTTAGCAGCTTGGAATGTCTTTAGAATGTCCTGCTCCTGTCACACTTTATATTTAGTGCCTCAAGGAGAGCGGTAGGCTATGAGTTTTAATTTTGTAAGTTTCCTCCCAATGAAAATTTGAATTACGAGTGATCGATTGGTAATAGCTACTTTCTATCAGACTGAAATTTCTCAGCGGCTACCAGTAATTAACGAGGCACTACTGATACCCACTGACCTTGAATTCTCAATTGACCTAGAGATCATTTGCTATATGTGCTTGTTGAGACACGCGCTTTTTAAAATGCTTTGTCATGGGTATTCTAAATGCTGTATCTTCGTAAGGTCAATCTCACTAGGCCAACGGCCGTTGATGGAGGTTAAGAGGGAGAGCCGGGCAAAAAGCGGGAAAACGGACATCTCTCCGTTTTAACGGGTGAAGCGGCCGCTCTAGCACCCGTCGCGGGGCTTACAGATTAAGCTCAAGTGCTAGTGTCACAAAGGGAGGGCCAATCATATATCAGAGTACGTCCGGGAAAGGTTCCCTGGCAGGCGAGGTTACTAACTTATTTACAAACTTATTTGGTAAGCGAAGTTACTCGCATGTTGAGCTCGTCTTATAGGTTTGGAGCCAACATATGAGAGTAAATCAATATTGAGATGATTGGTAAGATAGTCTATTGCGGAAGGTTTGAGCCATATGAAGCTTCAGTAGATTTCTATAAAGAGCGGTTCACTACTCAATACCAGCTTCAGTCCTGTACAAGACATCATCGCCTTCCTATCAACCGAACATTATTCAAATTCAACCTCTGGTGGAAAAATTAATATAAAGAAACATTTACGAGTCTCTATCTCAGAACAGCAAGGCATCATGAGCCTGGATCTTAGATACTCAGACGCTACGGCACTTGCCGAGCTGATTCGCACGGGCAAAGTGTCTGCCGTCGAAGTTATGCAGGCTCACCTCGACCGCATAAAGTCTCTGAACCCCCAACTAAATGCTATCGTAACCATCGACAAGAGTGCATTGGAAAATGCTAAAGCCGCAGACACAGCAGTGCAGTCAGGTAAAAAAAATCTTGGCCCCTTCCACGGCGTTCCCTTCACCGTGAAAGATTCAGTCGATACCGCAGGCGTGGCCACACAGCGCGGCTCACCAATTTTCGAAGGCCGCGTGCCTTTGTCCGACGCCGTCAGCGTTGCGCGGATGAAGGCTGCCGGCGCCATTTTGCTTGCGAAGACCAACCTCCCGGAATTCTCATACGCCTGCGAAAGTGAGAATCTCCTCACAGGCAGGACAAATAACCCTTGGAACCTCGAGAGGACTCCAGGGGGCTCCAGCGGCGGAGAGTCGGCGGCCATTGCGGCCGGACTATCCCCTATTGGCTTGGGCACCGACCTTAGCATCTCAGTGCGAGGCCCATCTGCGATGACAGGCATCATGGCGCTCAAGCCAACCCACGGGCGTATCCCTATGACAGGTATATGGCCACGAGAGCCTCGCCGGTTCTGGCACGCTGGGCCGATGGCGCGAAGCGTTCGCGACTTGGCTTTAGCATACTCGGTAATGGCTGGCCCTGACGGCCAAGATGCATTTTCGTCGCTGGGAGCTAATTTTGATGCTGGAGTCGGAGCGACACCCAAACGACAGCTCAAGGTCGGCTGGCTGGTAGAGCCGGGTTTTGGCCCTATCGATCCCGAGGTTGGCTCAACTGTCCGAGCTGCGGCCGAGGCTCTCAAGGCTGCAGGCTATGCCGTCGAGTCTGTCCGCATTCCGGCTCTGGAGCGGGACTTTGCCCTGGACGTATTTATACGCATTCATGTTAATGAGATGAAACCCTCCATGGTGCAAATTACCAGCGGGCAACCCGAAGAGAAGATTTTCAAGAATGCCCGGGGCATGCTGAACACTCCCGAAACACCAATGCCCGAATTCATTGATGCTGAGCAGGCAATCGAGCGGCTCAAGGATGGTTTTGCTGAATACTTCCAGGAGTATGATGCACTCGTGTGCCCCGTGATTCCACTACCCTCGCATGGGCACGCGGTTGAAGAGCTCACAATTGACGGACAGACCGTCAGTAATTTCAACATTTGTTCGACCACCACGCCTTTCACTGTGACGGGACTACCAGGCCTATCAATCCCGTTCGGATCAAGTCACGAGGGCATGCCAATTGGTGTCCAGCTTGTCAGTAGCTGGCACGCCGAGTCCACAGTCTTGCATCTCGCGTCAGTGCTAGAAAAGGTCAGCCCTGTTAAGGGGACTCACCCGAATATATAGATAACTCGCTAGGACGAGCTTCGCACTTGGAAGATGTAATTATCGCATCAGGGACCTGAGCACAACTTATCTCTAATATATACATTTGATCACTTAAAAGATGCAGTTCAATAGTAAAAGGTGCATCGCATTTAACTGCAGCTGCCATGGTGATGCGATTTAAGACTGGCTAGGGTGGCCGCGGGTCTAATAGTACGATCCCATATTCCGCACCAAATGTCAGGCTCTGCATTTGAACCGATTAATATGTAGTTTGACGAGTCTTTTGCTCGAGTCTTATGCGACTTGTTTGAGTCACCAGGAATGACTCAGCATAGACTTTGTGCTTAGATTATATCAACCTACCGCCCAAGGATTTCAAGAAACGTGAAGAAGAGGACAGGAAACTAAGTGACTCTATTATGAGGACAACTGTGCTAAAATAAGATAATGTAGATACCGAGGCTATCAATGAAATTGAACAGAGATGAAAAGAAATGGTTAGAAATGTCCAGAAGGTACTACAGCAACTAGATATAGCGGAGGCAGCATAATACTCACCCTACAATTATTACTATTCTTGCCATTATTTTTACTAACTAAATTTAAAAGCCAATAAAACAAAACCTCTATGAATGCATAAGCCCTTGAATAACTTGTTGACCAGGCTTTCTTACGAACGGGCGTCATCGTCCCAACGTCCGAGAGAGGGAGTATGACTCGATAGGTCCCAATGACGAAACAATCCTTCCATTTGTATGAGCAAAGGGAATTAAATCAGACTGAGCCATCACTAATAAATGGCGCTCTCCTACAAGATGACCAATCTTCCTCGAGGAATATTGGAGCCGCCACCAGGATGAACCCATTCTGGTAAGACGCTACTCGTATAATAGTTAATTGATATGAAACTATGAGAATTAGCTGATACTATCAATGTGTATGACTTGGCCATTTAATCTATACGGCATTGGGAAATGAGAAGTTGCTGGTCACTCAAAGCATCTTGCCCAGTGATTGAAAGGAATACTTCCAATACTAGATAATTTACAAAGAATGGAAAGATATTCAGTATCCAGATCATGTTTTAGTATTGGGGGAAAAGATATAAAACTAAAAAGGGGCTTTGTGACGCACAAGTGCTATTGCTTAAATCACTTCATTATAATTTGATTAGTCTGTAAGCGTTTGCTAGGCTTCATTTTTCTACATTGGAATAAAGATTGCCAGTGTAGAGGTGAGATAGTCACTTTCACCAGAATATTACCAACCAAAGCATCAGATCATCGTCACTTGGTGTCATCCCAACTGGGACTACTTGTAATCTCACAATTTACGCGACCATGCCTTGCAACTCGTTTGCTCCCGCAATGATTGGGTATTCAGTGAGACGCAGGAATCAGAGCTGCATGTTTCCTAGAGGATGAAGCTTTAAAGCCCCTGTACATGTATCCATGTAAGGATAAGCCACCCATGAACACATCATACTTGTATCTGCAAGACCACGCATAGTGTATAGCCCCCGAGCCAGTCCAACCTATAAGCTTAATTTTTTCCTAATTTGTGGAGCAGCTTGGTCAGGTTGAGAGGCATATTTTTGTTTGGGCGCTGGGCTGAGATGGGCATGTGAGCTGACCCTTTCCAGTAGGAATCAAAGGAATAAATAATCAGGAATTTGGCTTACATTACGTGCAGTCGATAGTGTGCGTAAGTTCATTACTTTGCATTTATGCCAAGACAAGCTGAACCTGTAGCGTGAAAGGAGCAAAAACATCTCTAGACTCTAATGATAGACAAGAGGGCATATGGTCGGCTAATATTGGAATGCGTTTGGAATGCCTGGAAGGGTTTCATAAGAAAGCATTGACATGAAAAACATTTGAGTTCCAAGGCAAGTTAAGAAGGAAATCCAACTTCAACATCAGGAACATCAACATATAAAGCATAGTGAGGTACATCTTCCGGACACCATCATTTCATACCCATAGTTACTTCTAACCATTCGTCATTCTTCAGAATCATCAACGACCACATCTATAACAACATCGTCAACTCCGCCATCATTCACTTCGTTACAGGCACTTGACTTGGTCATCAAACAATCAGAATATAGAAGCTAAACAGCGCCTAGCTTGCAGTTTGCTACTGCACTGGCGTTTGCATTTATCTTGGCCATAACCATTTGAAGAATTATTTTCATAAGTAACCCCAAAAAACGCTTGTATTTTAACTCAGCAAAGGAGCATGCACGTAAGGGCAACAGGGAGCACCGTCAGTATATATGTAGCGGGTATCAAATATAAAAAAAAACACGCAAAGTGGTATTCCAAATCCCTCACTATCATATCCAAAATTCCCTAGAAACAATACATAAAAAAATACCACCTATCCTAAGGTTGGGTATATGTATACACAAGAATAAATAGAAAGAAATTGCAAAGTGTGCCCGGTTTGTGCTGCCTAGGCTTGAATCTTAGATTGCGCCTAAACCCCAGCGCCGACATCTCCTAACTGGTTATCTTTTTCTTAACCTTTCTCTCTGTGTCTCTTCTTCTAGCGAAAATCACGTCCGTTAATGGTGAACTTTCCTCTTTTTCTCATTACTGACATCGTGCTATTCTTTCTTTCTTTCTTTCTTTCTTTCTTTATCATCTTTATCAAACCACATAATATAAATGAAAGATGAAGCAGAAAATAGGAGGCAGCTTCTAGTTTCCGGTATGCATCTGATATTCTGCTTTTTCATTGTGTGTAGATAGTTCGGATACGAAGCCAGAGTGATGACTGGCACTTCCCATAGTGCTCGTGCTTAATCTCTGTTGGTTGGCCGCACCCGGGTTTAGTTGACCCTGTGACCACCTAGGATCAGATGAAGATACAGAACCTGGGCGATGTCCCGGACTGGGCTGGGGAGAAGAATAGGGCCCAGTGGAGACCTGAGGAGGGAAATCGCCCGGGAGCTCTATGGCCATCATCTGCTCCTTGGGAGGAATTGGTGGTGGTGTGTATGGGCTCTGCTGTTGGTATGCGGATTGACGAGGGTCATACAGTTGCGGCGTGGGAGACTGCATAGGGTAAGACAGCTGTGGCGTTGGAGGCGGGGCAGGGTAATTATAATGGGGATAAGCCGGAGAATAGTTTGGTGGTAGTTGGGCTGCATTTGCCAATTGTGGGCTTCTTTGTCCGGCCAATCCAAACTGCTGATGAACGGAAGACTGTCTCTTGGGTTCTCCGGGTGTGGCAGAACGGTCGTTGGGGTTGACGGTTTTGAGTTTACCGTCCTCCATCATGGCTCTAAGAACGCCAGCATCGAGCAGCTCGCCCGTTTTGATGATACGCTGGACCATTTCCTTGTTGGCAGTCTTGAGTTGAGCCTTGACGAAGGAAACCATGGTGATGTTCGCCTTGATCTCGACGTCCTCCCGAAGGTACAAACCATCAGCGGGGGCTCCAAGAGCCTCTAGACCAATCTCGCGATGCTCAGGTGGCTCGATACCGGGTTGATTACCACAGATGCGATAGGTGTTGCGCAGATCGATGTTCATGGGTGCATAGATGTGAGTCTGTAGGCCCCAGGGCATATCGTGAAAACAACCGTTGAATTTAATCTTGCCGGATCCGATCTTGCCCATGCCAGGGAGAACCTGGATGCGCTCCTCGATCTCATACCAAGTGCTATAAAACTCGTCGGCGGCGGCATTGCGAGGGGCGGGAATGGGCTTGTGGCCTAGGACAAGCGGATTGAGAGTGAGGACTTCGCTGTGAGAGTGGAGGATGTCGATGGCAAGCTGTCGTGGGATGAAGCCTGGGATGGGCGTCACCAGCGTAAAAGCTGCCTTCTTACGAAACATGTCGGACATTTGGGGTAAAATGAAGTGAAGCAGAAAATTTCTAAGCAGACGGGCGGCTGGTTGATGGTTTTTATCAGGATGGCTGCGACCAAGTTGAAAAGTAGGGGCAATGACTTGATATGCCCCCGCAGCCCGCCTTTTGTGCCCTAAAGTCCCCGGTAATTGGCGCAGCGATTAGAGGGTGTGGACGCTGAAAAGATAGTTTATTTAGCGAAGGAAGGACTAAATCCAGTGGATTTAGTCTTGCAAGGATAACAGCTTGAGATGAGTATAAACGTATTGAATGATTGCAATGAACAGTCAGTATATAGTAAAAATTCCAAAAAATGCAAAACAAAAAATTTATGAGAGAAGAAAAGGAGACAAAGGGATCGGAGAGATTTTCTTGCCCGGTCCTCGTTAGAGCCTCAATTAAATTTGTTTCCAATTTTCCGTCAGCATTTATTTGGGCGGGGGGCGGCGTTCTCTTTGATCTAACAATGTACAAGTAAGCACTGAGGCTGGAGGCCGTGCTTCATTGTCAGCAGAGCTTTCTTAATGCTAGCCCAACCCTGGGCTAGCGAGCTGCTTCGCCCCTCCCACTAAAGCGCTGGTTCGGGTACAAGTACAAGGACTTGTACTCCGTACTACTGGAGGTAATGCTTTATGAGTATCACGTACGAGTACGAGGTACGAGGAACCCAGGTTCACGCCATCCAAGATACGGGAACTCCAATTGCGTGTCCAAAGCGTTGAGACGAAAGAAGTACAAGTACTTGTGGATTTCCATAATTGATACCTCATATCTGTACTCCTTACATGAAGCATCCCGTATCTGCGAGCCCAGCCTTATAATACTACACACACCTTATACAAGTAGGTATCCATGGAAGAGACCTGACGAGGGCACCAAGCACTGGGCTGGAGCATTGAAGGTGAACGAGTGGGTACCTACTAGGTAGTATTTTCTGGAGGTACCTACTAATAGGTATATCATACTCTGAAAAACTTGTCCTTCGTTAGGTACCAAGATGTGGCAATACTCTGCGGAGAAACAGAGGTACCTAGAACGATGGAGCAGACCAGACAGCAACACCTACGAGTATTACAGCAACTTATTCGAGTTTCGCATCGATGATTCAACTGATTGCTAGTTGATGCGAGGGGTGGCTTTGACGTCAGATCTCAAGAGACGCGCGACCTGTTTCACACACAGTACCCAGGGGGTTGCTCAGTACTCGATACCCTTGATGTCCGCCACTTTGCTTGTTAGGGCACATGTAGCAGTCATGTACTGCGAGCACCGCCTGCCGGAATCATTGTGATCCGATCCTACCTGTACCGCCCAAGCGTCAGTTAGCAGGGTTGGGCGAAGCTTAGCTAGTGGCTGTTACAGTGCTAATCCTCCATAGTCGTCCCACTGATCCGGGAATCGCTGGCAGATTCGGAGCAACTAGTAGCGGACTTGAGTACATCCGTATACCTGAAATAGATCTGGCGGTGGAGCCCCCCTCCCAATCCAATCGATTCGTTTGCGTGCTTGAGCTCTTCTTTTGCCTCTTTGCAGCGTTAAACCTTGTTCTCGATCAAAGGTCCAATGATGCTGCCGCCTGTCTCTAATTCCTTGGTGCAGGCAAAGAGAAGAGAGAGGCGAGGCGATGTCTCAATCCCATCAACTCCTCTTCCCCTTCTCCCATCAACTTCCAAAGAGGGTCTTTGATGTTGAGGTTACTTTCTGCTATTTACTTAGCAATTCTACTATCCAATACCTAGAAGAGCATCATGGCCAAGCTCGCCGCTATTAGCACTGCGCTATCGTTGGCTGCCATCGCTCACGCGCTGGTTCTACCCGAGCCAGCCGTCCATCAGGCACCGCTAGGCGGTACTCGTGCTTCCAACGAGGTCACAGCCTTTGACAATGTGAGATTCGGGCTCCACCAGCCGGAAGACGATGATCACCGTGGTCTCGCGGGCAGCGCCGTGAGCAGTGTCGTCGCGAGTATCTTCAATACCGTTTCGGTAGTCCGCGGGCATCGCCTCCATGACGATTTCAGCCAGGCCGTAGCCGACCTTGTCGGTCTTGGCTACACGGGCGACAACATTGGCATTACTGACGATACTGGTAGTAGTGGTGCTTCTACGATATACGAGCTAATCTCCAAGAGCAAGTACACTACCAAGTTTGCCAAGCTAGTTGACGACCACCCTAGTGTTGTGGATCTACTCAACAGCACATCTGCCAACTACACCCTCTTTGTCCCGATTGACAAGGCTTTTGAGGATATCCCAGACGGCCACGAGAAGCCCAGCAAGGAGTTTATCGAAAACCTATTGCTTTACCATGTTGGATTAGGCAAATATCCTGCAGCAAAGATCTTACACACTTATACTCTCCCGACAGCCTATGATGAAGCGCTGCTTGGTGGTGAACCTCAGCGTCTTCGTACTTCTGTCAACCTCAGCGGAGTCAAGATCAACTTTTACAGCAAGGTTGTTGCTGCTGACATTGTACGTACTGCCCCGCTGAGCAATCAGCCTAATAATAGCCACCCTGTCTTTATGTTGTCTCATATACATTTATTTGTACGGAGTAAAATGTCATGGAACTGACCCTTTTTATTTTATTTGATTTTCTTGCGAGTTTATAGGCAGCAAAAAACGGCATTATCCACGCAGTAAACAACATCCTAGTCCCGCCACCCTTTATCGGCCGAATCATCACCCTCTTCCCAAGTTACTTCTCGACGCTGCTGCTCGCGTATGAAAAGACCGACTTTGTCAAGTTCATCCATGGCGTCAACCTAGTGGGCAGCACCGTCTTCGTCCCAACTAACGAAGCCTTTTCCTGGCTCGGCCCGAGGGCCAATGCGTTCCTCTTCAACACTGAAAAGGGCCACAAGTATTTAAGGGCAATTTTAAAGTACCACATTGTGCCCAATGCCACTCTTTACACCGATGCGTTTTACGACAAGCGAAGCGAAAGCCAGCAGAAGCCGGAAATTGGAGAGCTTGCAAACGAGCACTATGATCTACCAACGCTGCTAGATGATGCTCACATTAGTGTTGACATTGCTCGCATTTTCGGTTTCGCCTCGATAAAGGTCAACGGCTTTACTCGAGTGGTTGTGCCTAACGGTCTAGGGAAGAATGGTGTTATTCAAGTCGTTGACCGAGTTCCTCTTCCTCCCCGCAGAGGCCACCATTCTGAAGATGACGGTGAAATTGATGTCATGGATCTAATGAGCAGGCTTGAAGACTATGTTTAATTGGATGCTCAATCCGACTTCCAGGGTGCTATCATTCATTTTGATAGTTATTGGGTAAATGGAATCATGGTGCACTGGACTTGCGCTGACACCTAGCGGTAAGTCTGAACAATTGAATTGGTTTACCTATTAAAGGTGAGGTTCTATGAAACGCGACATGCAAACTAGTTTGAGATGATCTAGTCTAGTATTAACTATTCTATTGATGCCGTCTCTCATTCAAGTAGAAATTTAAGTAGCATATGAATTGATTAGCACCCAATAAAACGATCTTTATTTAACAAGTGTATACTGTTGGCATTGTGTAAGCTACCGAGTCTACGTTGAGTATAGTAGGCCAGAGAACATGATATGTAAATATGAATAAATCCTACTAAACTACAGCCAAAATCACAAAAGTTGTAACTATATTTCATTTGAATCCCTTTTTCATTAGCACAAATACATGAGTTTAAAGCCACTTCTCTTGATTCTTCTCCACAAACTCCTTCCAAGTCGTCGGCTTCTCTTCCAACAAAGCCAAACTTTCCGCTAGATCTTCACCAGCGTAATATCCTGGATCCTCCAGCAACTTCATGTTCTCCAGCATCTCTTGCGCTATTGCCGGCGTGAGGAACGATTTAAACGTGTCGTCTGCAATTTCCACAGCTTGGGCGGGCTTGCCGATGACTTTAGAGAACTCGGAAATGAGACGATCAATAGTATAGTAGTCTGTCGCGGCAAGGATATGTTTGCCAGATTGAGATGGAAAGTTTTTAATGGCTGCTTTTACAAACTTGCCTAGGGTATCTTTGTTAATTTACAAGATTAAAGAAAGTAATTGATATCAGCATTGGTTAAACGTTACCTGTATCTCCTGCAACATCAAAGAGAGGTGTTTTAGTCTTCTGAGGATCAACTGGCAAAGCTAGCGTATATCCTCCCTCCTCATTCTTGCGAATCATAGTCACAAAGCCGCTCATAAACATTCCCGGCAAAACAAAAGTACCGGGGACACCACTGGTACGGATGTAATCTTCAATGTACGCCTTGCCGTCAAAATGCGAAATATTAGTAAGACGCCCATTGCTCGCTTTAGTGGTATTAATGAGCGATGAGAAGATAATGTGCTTCACGCCAGCGGCCTTGCTAGCGTCGACAACTGCTTTGCCTTGAGAGATTTCAATGTCGGCAGACATGCTTTCCCAGAAATTCGTAACCAGGAAGACGGTATGGGCGCCTTGGACAGCTGGAGTGACGGATTCAGAGCTGGACATGTCACCCTACAAAAAAAGAAAAAATAAGGCCCCCGAGTTAGTATAAGATGCTTTGTGTTATAATATATGGAATTAGATTTGAACGCACTGCAACAAGCTCAACACCCTTGGATGCGAGTTTCTTGGCAGCCGGTTTGTTAACATCACGAGTGACGCCACGAATTTTGAACTCTTTGGAGAGAGATGGATCTGCTAGGACGGCTTCAACGACAGAGCCTCCTTGATTGCCTGTGGCGCCGAAAACGGTGAGAATCTTGGACATGATGAATTTTTTTCTTTAAATGACTTTTGAGTCTCTTAAGCAAGTATGATTAGTACTTTGAAGTAAACGTAGGTAAAATAAGATGCAAAAAGATAAATTGAAAACACAAAATTTTATGTTACAAAGAAATTACTATTAGATATATATTCAAGCTTGAATGTGCATGACGTATGAAGCTTCATATGAAAAAGAGGGCGCTACAAAACGATTTTGGTGATGAGATGGCTGAAGGATCGTTCCAAATTTCACTTTATCCATTCAAACTTTGAACCAGAATGAGCATCTATTGCGTCGAAGCTTTCGAGGGAGAATGAGCTATATCTGCAGCTTTCTCATCTGGGCGTGAATAGCTTGATCCTTCTGACGCTGTGTGATGTAATTGCTGAACACTCTACTAATGGCTTACTTTTTTGTTTGTTTCAGCTCACAACATTCAATCAACTTAGATTAGATACTATTTAAATGTAGTCAATTGATACTTCTTTGTGGTGTGATCATAGACGTTTACCGATGAGAATGAGCAATCACAATCAATACGTACAAACTAATACGTCGTATAATAGTATTAAATCTTCAGTTTCCTCATACAATTTAAAAAGTCAAATAACGTTTAGCACTGTGAATGCATGTCTTTTAAGCTTAAGTAGGAGAGTCATCAATTCGCAATCCATCGGCATCACTCCGTTTCAGTCCAGCTCTTTCAAATGTGAATAACTTTCTTATTGGTATGGTATGTAAGCTGCTACTATCCTCAATCTCTACTTATAAGCAAAAAAAAAAAAAGAAGAAGAAGAAGAAAAAAACCCCATCATCATCAACTCTTTCTTGTATTATAAGAAGGATTTCAAGCTGTTGGAAACTCCTTCAACATCCTCAAAGACATGCCAGTGGCCAATATCCGGTAACACTACAGTCTCTGCGCTCTTGATCTTCTCCGCATACTCCTTCACCAATATTGGTGGAGAAATCTTGTCCTCAGCTCCCGTCAAAATAAACGTCTTCACGTTGACATCTTCCAATGACAGTGGCGTTGACCCCTTAGCCAATGCACTACAGGCCTTCGCGTACGATTCTGGCTCTTGTCCCATCAAGCTCAACCGGAGCGCCGAGATGGCAAGTGGATTCGTCTTCCTCGAGTGTTCAGAAGTACCACTGAGTACGAGCTCGTCAACCACAGCTCCCATTCCATATGTGCGAGCCAGCCCGCCAAACTTCTCAATAATTTGTCTAGAAGCCTCGGGCAGCGGGTAAGGTGGTGGGCCTAGGAGTACAAGCTTCTTCACCGACTTAGGGTAAGCAAGAGCGAATTTCAAGGCAACGATGCAGCCCATTGAGTGCGCAATAAGCGTTCCAGGGTTAGTCTCGTTGATGCCCCCGTGTAGAAATACGCATGCGAGATCAGCCGCCAAGGACTCTATTGTCAGTACGCTCAGCGGGTGTGTAGGACTGATACCATGGCCCTCAAAGTCAAAAAGGTGCAGCGTTGCCGCATTCTGTAGTCCCAAGCTGGAAATTATAGGTGTGAAACACTCAGCTGTACCGCCGAGACCGTGTACAAAGACAATATTGCTGCTACCAGAGCCGAGAGTTCGATAACGAAACGGCTTACCGTTGATACTGGTAAGTCCAGCTGTAGCGCTGACGGAACGTGTTGCGTTGGTAAGATTAAAGACAGATTGAGAAGCAAGACTTTCAGTGGTTGCATTATATGTCGTCACCTTGTTGCGTATTGTGCCAATGCCAGGGATAGTGACGGCGATTTCATCTCCCTCTTTCAGAAACAGAGGAGGATTGCGTCCAATACCGACGCCAGCAGGCTATCCAAGAAGTCCAAATGTCGTCAGATGAACCGTAGCATATAAGTAAAGATATGGGATAAACGAACCGTGCCGGTAGCAATTACATCGCCGGGCTGTAACGTCTGCCCCTGTGAAAGTGCGTTGATTAATGTAGGAATATCGAAAATTAAATCATCAGTCGTCGCATCTTGTCGCAATTCGCCATTCACATGCGTTTGCACCCGCAGCACCGAGGGGAGGTCTTCCTTAGGGACAGCAATCGGGCCCTAAATAGGACATTAGTTGAAAGCCAGTGACAGTTCTGTGTTGTGCCTCGCTTTACCATAGGACAGAATGTATCAGCGGATTTGCCAATATAAAACTGTTTATGATCTCTCTGTCTCTCTCGCGCTGTCATGTCATTGATAATCGTGTACCCCCAGACATAATCCATAGCCTTTTCTTTAGGAATCCGGAACCCAGGCTTGCCAACGATGACCCCAATCTCACCTTCATAGTCGACACTCTGCGAAAACTCTGGGTGCAAGAATATATCTTCGCCATCTGCTATGATTGATGTTGCACGCTTAGTGAAGATTACAGGGTGGCTTGGAAGATCGACCTTATCCGAGCTATCGTATCCTGAGGCGTTGAACTCCTTGGCATGCTCCATATAGTTTTTACCCACAGCTAATACATCACGACCTACGATCGGCGCCAGAAGCTTGACAGAGGCTAACGGGAGGACAGAGCCAGAAGCAATGATTTGCGAAGAGCCAGCTTCGATGACTTGGTAGAGGTCTGTTACGGGAAAGCCAGAGAGAAAGCTCAGAGGTTGAACTGTGCCATTCTTCGCATCTAGATGGCCAATCCGGCTGATGCCTGTTTCAGGACGAACAAAGGCGGCATAATTGGTTAGATGCTGAGTTTGCGAGCTCATTGCGGTATTTGTGAGCAGAAGTGTGTCGTCGCTTCATTGAGGGATTGGTGTTAGCTCTATGCATGTTGCCCAATAATTACAATAAAATGGCTGACTTAGAGCCAAGGCTTATGTTGAAAAAAAAAAAAACATCTTACTCTGGTGCTGATGGTATAGCTTTGGACGGATAGTCTTCATGTAAGTTGATGAATTTTAGTTAAGAGCATCCATGAAGGACACTGGTGAAATCATCCAGAAGCAATTTTGCCGGTAGGTGGGTGTGGAGATGCGATACCAAGACATCAAGTATTGTCGTGCACACATAGCCTACAAGCATGGACTGAATCTGAATCTTCACCAAAGTAATCTCTAAAGCTCAACCAATCCATGACGATTTTAGATTTCAAAAAGATATTCAAGTGTATCATATATATAGCTGCGATCCGTTAAGCTTGATGAATCTTTCAATTTCGAAATCGAGCCAAGTCGTAAGAGCGCATCTCCATACGGGTAACCTAGAGCTCCAATATCAATCAGCACTAATAGAGTCGCATAAACACGATGAAGAGTCAGAAGTAAGCTATCAATATTTCTACTTTTAAGACCATGAAAAGGCTGAGGTAGACTTTTATCATTAAATTGACATTTATTAGAAGCCTCCGATAGAAATCTCGTTTTATCTCCATGTATTAAATAGAGCTATATATATGTGAATTACCCGCGTATAGAAGCTTTTTCATCACAGGACATCACTATAACCTGGTAAGCTTACTACCTTAGGTACTAGCTATTAAGGATACATAAGATAAGCCGACATAACCTAGTTCGAAAACTCAATAAGCACCTGGTACCTTCAGAAATCCAATGAATTGATATTCATCGAACAAAAGGCCCCAGGAATGACCAGTAAGGTTTGTCCCACCGTCTCTAGCCAACCACCAATATAAACTCTGATTTGATTGTTTATAGAATTATAAATCTTTGCTTAGAAATCATTCATTGCAACGATATCTCACCTCAAGACGCCATAATCAGAGAGAGGGGAAATTATAAATATTTAAAGGAGGCTTCTCAAAAAAAAAAAACATTATTATCATCATCATTAGTAACTTAGTTTCCAAAAACATGGCACCTATCCGTACAGCTATCATTGGCCTCTCTGGGTCTGCAACTACAGCATGGGCCAGCTCCGCCCATCTGCCCTATCTTCTCTCGGCCCGCGGCCGTGAAAAGTTCCAAATCGTTGCTCTATGTAATAGCAGCGTCGAGTCAGCAAAGCGCGCCATTGAGGTATACCAATTGCCTGCAGAGACAAAGGCCTACGGTGATCCTCAAGCGGTCGCTGATGACAAGGATATTGATCTCGTCGTTGTAAGCACTCGCGTCGATGTGCATTACGCCTCTGCTCTGCCCAGTGTCAAGGCCGGTAAAAATGTATATGTAGAATGGCCGCTGGCTCATGATGTGGCTCATGCTGAAGAGCTTACAGAGATAGCGAGAGCGAGTGGTAGCAGGACGCTGGTTGGCCATCAAGGGCGAAAGGCACCTCCCATCGTCAAGATGAAGCAGCTACTTGAACAAGGGCACATTGGGAAAATTCTCAGTAGCGAGGCTAGAGCCAGCGGCGGGGGTGTTGATCGAGAGGCTTTGTTGCCAGGGTTAAAGTATTTCACTGATAGGTCTGTTGGTGGTAATATCGTAACGATTGGATTTGGGCATTGTAAGTTGTTTAAACGAATCAACTGGACATTCCTAGCGAACTTGAGCTCGTCTAATTTTCTCTCTCTCAGTATTCGATCAAATCCAGCATGTGATTGGAGATATTCAAGGTCTTGAACCTCATCTTCAACTACAACGCCCAACCGTCCTCCTTCGTGATCCATCAACCAAGCAAATTGTTGGCACTGTCAAGTCCAATGTCCCAGATCTCATTATCGTCAATGGCACCCTCCCCGCATCGCAGCTTGCCACCGATGGGGCTAATGTGCTCATTCGTTTCCGCCGAGGACAGCCATTCCCTGGTGAGCCTGGTCTTTCATGGACAATTAATGGCGAAAAGGGTGAAATCCGACTTGAAGCATTTGGCGGTTCTGGCCTGCACGCTACTGCGTATTCTGCCCCTGTTACCATTGCAGTCCATGACTTCGCTTCAGATCACGTTGAAAAGTATGAATGGAACTGGCAGAGCTGGCAGGAAGAGCTACCATCCATAGGAAGAAGTGTTGCAATGCTTTATGACAAGTTTGCGGACGGAGTGTCTGATGGGTTGCCGAACTTCGAGACGGCTTTGGTTCGTCATAAGCAGCTAGCAGGTATTCTTTCCGCGTGGGATGAAAATTGAAGAAGTTTTGAGCAAAGATGATAGGAATTAGGTCCTTTTAAAAAAAAAGATTAAAAAAATAAGTGAAATAAAACAAAAATACTCTGAGTTGGTAGATTTTATAGTTGGCAATTCTAAGCTTCATGAGAGGAGAATGACTAGCTTTGCGAGGCTATATTTTTGTCCGCTGGGTGATGAAGTCTTCCAGGTCCAGGTCGGGACAAGCCTCTAGGACACTGGCAATCTCATCGTCCATGAGGCGATGCATCTCTTGGCTATCTTTCAATGCCATCTCATTTGGCTTTCGTCTCCTCGTTGTCCACAATACACTACATGCCTCATCACCGCGAAGTTGAGGAAGGTCATCCAGTGTGAAATCTCCTTTCAAAGGTCCTGTGCTTACATCATCAAGCAACCCCTTCTTGAACAAATCGGATAGCTCCTTTTCTTCGATAGTACAGGATCTCTCGTCAAACCTCTGTTTTCTTTCATCATGAAGAAAGCGTTCATCCTCCAATCCTTGCTCGCCTTGATCGATGCTAGATTCACTAGATGTACCCTGGAAGGAGTTTGAGCTTTGTCGTTTGATAGCGTCTATCTGCGCCGTTTCAGCTGGAGCTGTACTTCGATCCAGGCCATTTTTACTGGCTAATTTTGAGTCACTCAAATCGACATGATTCCTTGATTCGGCCATTTTTGGGGCTCGAGGGAATACAAATATGCTTGAAGGTTGTAACATGCCGAGTCTGTTATGTCTGCCTTCCAGTGACTATAAATAATAGTCGCAACGCTTGCAGACGTAACTATATTACACCTGTGGTCCCTTGAAATCAGACATTCTCCTATTGCACACTTGTGAGTCACAAATTGCTAAACATTTGGTTACGCCGTATGACATGTTGCGTAAATGCTACTGTTACTACCTAATATGTCACATTGGAGTTGTCCTTAGCATGAGGGTTAGCGCTATATAGTCATGACTCAGTTGTAGCCATTATTTGTCTTATGCCTTTTCATGACCAAGATGACAGACATTGTATAGATGCCTATCTGATCAAAATATAATTGCTTTCTTCTCATTCGTTACTTTCGACATGATGTTCTCCGTATATGACTAAGATAAATTGGTCTGACACTTACTTACTTACGAGTATTTGGTAGAGGAGTCAATGACGCGCCTAGGACGTACCGACTAAACGGCTAACTGACGTTCTTAGCGTATCAGCACTGCAAGCCTCGTAGCCTCTTTTGCCCTGGCAACTAAAGATCAAATATCAGGAGACTTGCGCCATACTAAACGTCATGGCTGGCGTTGTCGGACCACCGAACATTTCGGAACCGGCGGTGGTGTGAATGATGCTTTCTGAGGTAGAGAGCTCGTTTTCTGGAGGACTTGGGGTAACACTCGATCTTGGAGTACCTCCAGGCTATACAGGAATGTACGAAGTACAGGGTACCTACAGTTACGGTAGTACTAAGTTGGGGGCCAAGGTACTCCGTAGTACTACCATTAAATCATGTGGTTGTACCCAGCTTTGATGCAGAGCAGAGGGCTGCAGATAATCCCATAGTGCGGCTATTGATTGATTTATTCGACTCATTGCTTCTGACATGTGAAGATTGATATATCTCCATCTGCAAACCCCCAACATTGGACATCGGAGTCAGTCAGCGCAGTGCAGCGGCAGTTATAGCACGTGGTTGCACAGCAGCAGGGAGATGGGGGGGCTTGTAGTTTCGCAAAGTTGTACATGTGAACCCGCTGACGTGTACATTTGCTCAGGGAACACTGGGGCGAATTCTACAATAACCACAGGGCAATACAGGGCACCATGGTACATTCATTATAGGTACTACTGATAGGTGCAAAGTACCATGCACCTCCAACAACATAGACCACTATAATTTCTCCCCACATGCAAATGCCATCAGCGGGTGTGGCACAGCGGTCAGATGCTCCAACTACGAGTTACATGTACGGAGTACTTTGGGTACCTAAGTAAATTGCATCCCCAGCCCAACAACGTTCCCCAGATTACCGTACAGATTTGCGGCACCACAGGACATCCCCTGCTTCTCATCTCAATTTCTCCTATTAGTGACATGGAGTACTAGTATTTATTATTACTTCCTAGATCGCATCGCATCTATCCAATCCTCAACGCCAACGAGCAGGAATGGGACTGAAGCTGCGGCTAAATTCTCCTCCTACTGCCGACCTAAGAATCATATCTCTCTTCCCCGGATGCCCTTTTTCGCAGTCGCAAGGATAGTTTGTCATGGCCGACTATTTCTTCCGTGCACCTTCAATACGTTCAATACATGACAATAATACTACGCAATCATTAAGGCGGCAGAAATACTCTCTAACCTTCTCACAACCTCTACAGTCTGCTGACCGGACCCTCATCGGAACCGTATCCAAGACCGTCAAAGGAGCGGCGGGCCTTTGGCGATCCTGGAAAGATGGCGTGAATAGCGAAGAGCGTGAGCAGGCAAGACTGCTCGAGGAAAGAAAAGCCATACTGCACCTACGTATGAAGAGTGTATGTTTGTCTACTGATACCTATTTCTTCTTCTTCTTCTTCTTCTTCTTCTTCTTCTTCTTCTTCTTCTTCTTCTTCTTCTTCTTCTTCTTCTTCTTCTTCTTCTTCTTCTTCTTCTTCTTCTTCTTCTTCTTCTTCTTCTTCTTCTTCTTCTTCTTCTTCTTCTTCTTCTTCTTCTTCTTCTTCTTCTTCTTCTTCTTCTTCTTCTTCTTCTTCTTCTTCTTCTTCTTCTTCTTCTTCTTCTTCTTCTTCTTCTTCTTCTTCTTCTTCTTCTTCTTCTTCTTCTTCTTCTTCTTCTTCTTCTTCTTCTTCTTCTTCTTCTTCTTCTTCTTCTTCTTCTTCTTCTTCTTCTTCTTCTTCTTCTTCTTCTTCTTCTTCTTCTTCTTCTTCTTCTTCTTCTTCTTCTTCTTCTTCTTCTTCTTCTTCTTCTTCTTCTTCTTCTTCTTCTTCTTCTTCTTCTTCTTCTTCTTCTTCTTCTTCTTCTTCTTCTTCTTCTTCTTCTTCTTCTTCTTCTTCTTCTTCTTCTTCTTCTTCTTCTTCTTCTTCTTCTTCTTCTTCTTCTTCTTCTTCTTCTTCTTCTTCTTCTTCTTCTTCTTCTTCTTCTTCTTCTTCTTCTTCTTCTTCTTCTTCTTCTTCTTCTTCTTCTTCTTCTTCTTCTTCTTCTTCTTCTTCTTCTTCTTCTTCTTCTTCTTCTTCTTCTTCTTCTTCTTCTTCTTCTTCTTCTTCTTCTTCTTCTTCTTCTTCTTCTTCTTCTTCTTCTTCTTCTTCTTCTTCTTCTTCTTCTTCTTCTTCTTCTTCTTCTTCTTCTTCTTCTTCTTCTTCTTCTTCTTCTTCTTCTTCTTCTTCTTCTTCTTCTTCTTCTTCTTCTTCTTCTTCTTCTTCTTCTTCTTCTTCTTCTTCTTCTTCTTCTTCTTCTTCTTCTCTGTATAGCGAAATAAGAACTAATAGGGACAGGCTGAGACATTGAAACAATGGCAAGCAGCAGCGCAGGAACTCGACGCTCTCGAAAGCAACGACGACTGGAAACGAGATACTGACAGTGGCGACTACAACCCTAAACTCATCGAAGAGCGACTTGGAGCGCTCGACGAGGCTCGAGAGAGTCGTGACATTCGTGCCATGATGCACCTTATCCGAACTGCCCTGTCGCGCGATCTCGGTGGCATGGGCAACGTCGACTTATACCGACACTCGTACCTTGGCACGAAGATGTTGATTGAACGCTATGTTGAATCAACAATCGAAACGATAGATGCTGCCATTATTCACAACGCGACGGATCAGGGCATCGCGTACAAGGATCTGCTGGAAGGCATGCTGCTTGCGCGGCAGAGCTTCGGGCGAAGTGCCCTCTTATTGTCTGGTGGTGGGACATTTGGTATGGCCCATGTTGGTGTTCTCAAGGCTTTATTCGAAGCACAGCTTCTACCTAGGATTATATCTGGCGCCAGCGCAGGCAGTATTGTCTGTGCTGTCATGTGTACGAGGACAGATGAAGAGATTCCGCAGCTGATTAAAGAATTTCCTTATGGAGATTTAGCAGTCTTTGGAGCTCCAAATAATCAAGATGGTCTTTTGGATCACTTTCGCCGCCTACTAACAGAAGGCTGTTGGTCGGATATCGCCCATCTCAGGAGAGTCATGAGAGGTATGATGGGCGACATAACCTTCCAAGAGGCCTACAACCGCACCCGACGCATCCTCAACATTTGCGTCTCGTCGGCGTCTGTATATGAGCTTCCACGACTGCTCAACTACGTAACCTCACCAAATGTTATGATTTGGTCTGCTGTAGCAGCTTCTTGCTCTGTACCTCTCATCTTTGACTCATCACCGCTACTTGTCAAAGATCCAATTACGGGAGAACATCGCCAGTGGAATCCAACCCCCCAACGATTCATCGATGGCTCTGTGGACAACGACCTGCCTATGACTCGTCTGGCCGAGATGTTCAACGTCAACCACTTTATCGTATCTCAAGTAAACCCACACGTCACTCCATTTCTCTCCAAAGATGACCACCTGTCTCCCGATAACAAACATATTTACAGAAATGCCAACAACACTGGCGATGATATGGACTGGCTATATACTTGTACGTCGCTTGCCAGAGATGAAGCTCTTCACCGACTACAGTTTATGGCGGAAATGGGCTTCTTCCCCAATATGATGACCAAATTTCGAAGTATTCTCAGTCAAAAGTACTCGGGGAATATCAATATTCTACCTGAAATGACGCTGGACAATCTTCCAGTACTTCTCAGCAACCCTACCGTGGACTTTATGCTAAAGTGTTGCCTTGTTGGCGAGCGCGCAACTTGGCCAAAGCTTAGCAGGATACGCGATAGCTGTGCCATAGAGTTGGCACTGGATCGCGCCGTACATCGACTGCGGACAAGAGTCGTATTCTCTGAGAGTCAGAGCAATCTCAGGAGTCTTGTTTCCTATGTGGGTAGCCTCCGACTCAACAAACATGATCAGATACCCAATCAGCCAAACCTTGGTGCGCCGGTTGCTACTCACGGCCAGAAACGTCAGCGTCGGCGGTCGGGTGGAAGCCTCCGTACTATGCCAGGAACCGGGCTGGAATGCGATCTACCAGATGAGGATACCGCTGAAGAGGAACGTCTTGAAATTGCTTTGAGAAGCCAAGGATCCTCATCTTCTACTTCTTTTCGTAAACCGCAGCTGAAACGAGCGAGCATGAGTCAGACATACGTACCCCAGCTCTCTAGGTCAACGGGCCCAGTGGTTCCATCAAATGTTCAACCAAATCCGCGTTTCATCTTCTCCAAACCCTTGACTCCCCCGCAAAGCGTATATGGCGACCTAGAGACTGTTGATCCTAGATCCGTCAGCCTTTTAGAACCAAGGGTGATGGCGATTGCGTCTGACGATATCCAAGATGAACGTGCCGGAGCCTTGATAGGCCATGTGATATCCCCCGTGGATGAAATGGAGACTAGCGAGCCTAATTACACGAGCGATACAGACGCGGAGCAGGGCACCGATGAGAGTGACCCTGACGACAGTCAGTCCGCACCTTTGGAGAATATAGTTAAACCAGCAAATATAGCCAACTAATGGCGCATTAGACCCGGTTGGACGAGTCATTGGTGGTTTTTTGGCGATTATAACATGCACCATGTTGGAGATGAGGGGATAAATGTACAGCGGATCGGCATGCATGGAATTCAAGCATAGAATGGCGTCATTGATACATGCTTCCCTAGCAATTCGAAGCATTTCTTTCTTTCTTTTTTGTTGCTTGGATTTTTTAGGAGGGACTTTTTCGTGATGCGTCTATAAAACGGCACATCAATTATGATTACGGTGAGCTACAAAAGGGTAGGAGTTGTAACGCAACTATGTGGCAAGGGCTTTGGGTACATGAAGAAGGAATACATTAAATAGATGTGAGATATTTAACAGACATTATGGTCGCAAACAATACTTTATTATTTCTTTTCCTGCCCAGGCCTTGTGAAATGTTAACTGTCAAACATACAAGCATCATATATGTAAATAATCATCAGAATAGCATATTCGGCCGCGTGGCCTAATGGCTAAGGCGCTAGATTTCGGTTGGTAAACGCCACCTCTAGAGATTCCAGGTTCGACTCCTGGCGTGGTCGCTTTTTTGCTGATATTCACAAATAATAAAATCATTCTTCTTTTTCTTTTTGCCCTTTTGGCCATGCACTGCTCTTACGTGAGGGATTATTGCAAGTTGTAACCGAGTAGTAAGTAGCAACGACGGATATCGGGCGAGTTGAAGTATCTCGGACGAGAAAATGATTACTATGCCACCAGGCTAAGTAACCTAATGTGGCGGCTGAGAGGCCATTTTGGCCGCTTATGGTATGGCCATGGCGTGGTTTCAGTGGCTGGATCTTTGTTAAGATTGCTATTGGAGCTTGGTGGATGAGCTTGATGAACTGTGAGAGTTTAAGTAAAGCATCACAGAGAGTGACTCAAACAGGAATAGTTGTGATAGTAGAGACAACAATAGTATCATTCTCTAAGTACTGCTCAACAAAAAAAAACCTGCTCACCTTACAAATTCGCGCCCTTGTGAAATGACAGGTGGATTGTGGTCTATTGGTGGTGCCTACATGTTTGCTTGCTCTAAGATACGCATAGGAGACGGTGCCAACCCAGGTTGGCTTACTTCGTACATTGCAGCTACGTTGGCTACTGGGCAAACAAATATATTAGATCTGAGCACTAACCCAAAGCTTCAGAACTTGTTTTGTCATTGAGCAAAAATCACCTCATCAGACATATATATGCTACTATTAAATTCGTAAAGCTCACATTGGAGCCTTGAATGGATAATTTACTGGACCCCATTGAGACTTTGTGGTGAGACTTGGTTAACACTACGGGTCATCGGGGTGGTCCCCTATCGCCGACCAGCCGCCGAGAGAGACACCTCGTTCTCGCAGGATTTTCCAATAGTTTTTTTTTCCCTTCCAGCTATTTACTCCTCTCAAGAGAACTAAAAAGAAAAGTAAAAAAGGCCACGGGAGCTAGTCGCAAAACGTCTCATTGCGTCAGAGAGACTCGAATTGCAAAATGTGCTCGTCGAGCCAATGAGGCAACGAGCTCAGCACGCAATCGGAGCGCCTTGCCGCTTTGAGGACCACCTTTGACCAGGTCCTTGGCGCGGATCGTGGGGGAGAAAGTGGTTCGACTGGTTGATTTTGATTTTCTATTCCCTTTTCTGTGTTAAGTTGGCCATAATTGCCCGCTTGATTTGAGTTGCGTGATGTGGATGAGTTGTGTTTGTTAGCTTGTGCAGATACATGCGCTTGATGTAAGCACCTTTAAAAAAAAGGAGGGGCAGAAAGAGCTGATGGAGGGGGGGAGAGGGGGGAGAAGCTACCTGACATGGCGTTTTTGCGAGACATTTGATGATTTATTAGTATTAGGTAGATATGTTGCGTTGGTAGGCCCCTCGATTACGTTTGTTGCGAGCAAGGGAGGGGGGGTTGATTGAGAGATATATAAAGACCTGTTGAGATTCTTAACTTGAAAGCTCTACTTCTCTTTTCCCCCCCCTCTTCTTTGATCTCCTGTTTCTGATTCCAGTGCATAAACACCACATACTCGATAAAAACACCATCATGTCTCAAACTGCTCCTCTCCGTCTAGGCTCCGTTGCCCCCAACTTCCAGGCCGACACCACCAACGGTCCCATTGACTTCCATGAGTTCGTCGGTGACAAGTGGGTTGTTTTCTTCTCTCACCCTGAAGATTATACTCCCGTTTGCACTACTGAGCTCGGTGCCTTTGCTAAGCTTGAGCCCGAATTCACCAAGCGCGGCGTCAAGCTGATCGGCTTGTCGGCTAATACTGTTGAGTCGCACGGTGGCTGGATCAAGGACATCAAGGAGGTTACTGGCGGACAAGTCTCTTTCCCCATTATTGGTGACAAGCAGCGCAAGGTTGCTCTGCTCTACGACATGTAAGTACAATCCAATTTACATATATGCATATATATGTATTTCACCAAAGGATGATATATGTATTTCACCAAAGGATGAAATTCCTTTATATTGTGTTGCAGCGCCGCGACTAACACGAGAGCCTCTGCAGGATCGACCACCAGGATGCTACCAACGTCGACGAGAAGGGCATTGCCTTTACCATCCGCTCTGTTTTCTTCGTCGACCCCAACAAGAAGATCCGCACCATTCTCTCCTACCCTGCCTCCACCGGCCGCAATGCCGCCGAGGTTCTCCGCATCATCGACTCACTCCAGACTGGTGACAAGTACAAGGTCACCACCCCCATCGACTGGCAGCCCGGTCAGGACGTTATCGTCGCTCCTGTTATCAAGGATGAGGAGGCCAAGAAGCTGTTCCCCAACTTCCGCACTATCAAGCCTTACCTTCGTCTCACCCCTCTGCCTGAGGTCTCATAGATGATTAGTATTGCCGAAAATAAAAGAAACGAAAGAAACCAAAAAAAAAAAAGGGCCGGAATGGGGAATTGGCTTTTGTCGGGTGGAACACCAGAAAAATAAAAAGGTTCCGCTAATGTTGGAAGGTTTACGACATGGCGCTTGAGAATCGGCAGTTTTGTGTCGTGAGAAGACACAAGAGATATGAGTTGGATCTTTTCATCACGGCTATGAGGAGTTAGACTGGCGAGCGCCGGGCAAATGACAATGTATGGAAATAATAAAAAGATACCACCACAAACTTGAAGATGTTTTTTTGATGACAGTACTTCTTGACGAGGTATATCATTAGCTACAATATGAAGACGTCAATGGCGTTTAAGTCGAATTAAATTCAATCCGATCACTTCCTATTACATAAACAATCCAACGAACGCTTTAATTAGCAAGCAGCTGGTGAAGCCCTACAGAGTTTACATTTACGTAGCAGCCCTTACTAACGTTTCAGGCCAGCGTAGCGACTTTAAGTACCTACTCTCAATAGTATTGATGAACCGGCACACTATCTATAATTTCTATAATTTGGAATTTGATGCGCCAAGAAGAAAAGAAAAAAAAAATTAAATTCCAGCTATTCCTTTATGATAGTAGCATCATGATCGAAAATAAACACTGCGTCATCGCCCTAATAGTTTGACGAACGGCGATAGGAGTCTCACGTTACTCACAAGTGTCATGTGTATAGTAGTAGGAGAAATCACGTAATCAAGATCCCGAATAAGGGGATTTCTTTCCATGTCAAGAAGCACTGACATCTTTGCATGGACCATGGGTTAAACCGGGCCGTTTGTTTCAAACAATGAAAGAGGTTTAGCTGTTCATTCTATTCCACGTGCTAACATACCCGGTCAGAAGTTGACAGCCCTAGGAGTATGCTTGGCAGCAAAGAAAGGAGTCGTTGGCTAGCGAGAACAATCAAGGATTTGAAGAACATGGCCTTGGCCTTGGTACTTCTGACTATCATTTTACCCTGGAAACTGTAGGTACGTAATCCTGTACACTCCATCATCTTACTGCATTGCATTATTGACGCATCAGAGCTGCAAAGAACATGGCTATCGCCACGAGGCCGGGATGATTCGATTCGATTACCGTACAGTATACAGGCGAAGTAACCTCAGCCCAACAAATAACTTTAAACATACGGAAATTTATTCAAAACAAATGTCCATAACCAAATACTATGCATACGTATGATCAACGGGAAAAGAAAAGAAAGAAGAAGAAAAAGAAAAGAAAAAAAAACGAATGGCTGGGCATCTTGTTCCCACTCTGTGACTCCGCCGTTCATCCAACTGACAAGTGCGCGATACCCCCTTTTGAGCTTCAGATGTAGCAAAAGGAGGGTCCTATGTACGTACATCCGTACGAGTACTTGTACACACACAATGTCCGCGGACAGCCTACTGATTACTAGGTACTAGTATCCTCTGGTGAGGGGGGGGAACGCCTGGGTCCGGTGCTAGTGTCTGGGCTTTAGCGGACAATCTAGAAGCCTGTTCGACGTCTTTCCAACAGTAACTCCCTTGTAAGTTAGTGTTCTTTCTCCTGTATATTTACTATAATTATGGGCTTCTAGTGTCTATGCTTCGACTTACTAGAAGGAAGAAATCGGTACTATTACAGGTACTGTACCTACTTGGTAATTCGTATAGATACTCATACATCTACATACGAGTACAGTATCTTGTTAAACGTTCCGGTTTGCCCTGAGGGGAACTCTCCCCTACCGCTACAAAGCCCCTTAACTCGCACTAGTCGTTTTATTTGCTACATCATCCACCTCGACGCTTCCATCATATAAATGTACATACATACAGTACTCCGTATTTTGTATATTACTATACATATTACCTAGGCAATATTCGGAGTGCATGCATACAAAATACGTGGTTCTGCGGCTCGTCCTTGTACGTTTTGGCACTGGACGTGCATACTTGTACATACAAAGTAACGAGTAGGGTCAAACTCAGGCAGAGACTAGAACGAGGGGTCTGGCGCTAGCTTATCGCGGCGATAGGGTCGCATGGCGCTGAGGAACCAAAAAAGAAGAGAGAAAAAGCAGCACCCACTTACTGGTGGTATAGGATACTTACTTGTAGGTACAAATACTTCAAACTCTTTGGACTTTTCTTAATTGATGTTCTACTTAAATCTTTAATTTATTCTATTTTTGCTCCATTTTATGGTCTTGCAGCTTCATTGACTTTTTCTCTTTATTACGAAACCTGCTACTTCATACTCAGTACTCAATTCTCTTCAGCCACCATCACTAATACTTACTTGTACAAGTATATTCTCGCTCCCGTTGATTGGCCTATCAGAGCCCTGTCTCCATGTACTTGTACTTCTCGGAGTTTTTCGACAAAGCCCACTTGAACCCCCCCCCCCTTCTCGCGTGTCTGTGCGCCTCTTGTCTTGCTTGCTGGAGACGGGATATTTTTTTTCTGTTGCTTGACCTCCTCTGTGCCCACATCGTCAGCTCCATTCGCGTGAGCCCGGTCAGCCAAACGGGCAGCGCACATCACCAAAAGCAGCGGCACAGCGAAAGAAACAAGTGCGACGTTTGGCCCTCAAACCCAGTTTCGCGTTGCTATCTTTGAATGGTACGTCATGCTCCCTTTTTTCTCTTTTTTTTCTATCTTTTTTTTTCTGTTTCTTTTTTTTCTATATTCCTTTCTGTGCTTGAGCACCAGGCTGTAGCCGCCATCACGCACATTTCACTTTCCGAGGAGAACACCCTCCCCCCCCCCGTGTTCCTTCACGGTCTCTCCTCTGCCTCCCCGCTGCTCGAGATTTTCGGTTACCGGATCTCCCTACCGAGCTCCTGAAAATCTCTGGCTTCTCTTTACCGAAACCTGGTACGAAGTACGGAGTACTACTAGGAGTATTCGGAAGAGAGGGCCCTTCGGGACGCTGCTTGGTTGTAGCGTGGCATCCCCAGGACCGTTCTCTGGTATCTTTGACCACGGTGCGGTCAGGAAAATCCTCACCCCCCCCTGCCGTAACCGGTCTCTTTCTTCTAGGTCCCAAGGGAGTGGTCCCTTATGCCCATATTACCTCCTTCTGCCAAGAAGAGGCTGGTCCAGCTGACAAGCTTTCTTGGAGGGAATTGTCATCATCATCTTTCCTCTCTTGATTCCTCTCCCTCTCCCTCTCCCTCTCCCTCTTCCCTCCTACCACTGGCCTCATTTGTGGACAGCCTCCGTCCTGGTCTTTTGCCTTACACTCCCAATCGCATTGGCCGACAGCCATGGCCGAACCCGCACAACTGACCGGTTTTCAGAGCCCACCACCGACCAGCTTTTATTCGTACTCCGAATCTGGGGCAAATGACCCTCGTGCGCAGCCCGATCACTATACCGGCAGCATCGACAGTCCATATCGAGGAAACCAGCAGAACTATTCCGCTAGACTCCACCGAAATCCTTCGTTACAAGCCGTCCAGGGCCACGCGACTGCGGCGCCAAACGGTGGACCCCCATCTCATTCTTCCAAATTGAGGGCAGCATCAGTGTCTAGACTTCAACAGCATGCAAGGCAACTGAGCCTTCAGCATAGTCTTGGGAAACCTTTACCAGAGCCGCCAGCCCAAACGAGCCCCGTAGCTCCCCCGTCGACCACTGGCGCTAGTTTCGAGAATATTTCACAAAGTTTCATCGCCGAAGACATGTCACAGAGCCGCTTTGTCGAGTCTAGAATAGATATCCGAACAAACACCATGGACTCGACAAACTCGGCTGCGTCCAACCAGATGTACGGTGCCTCAGGGCAGGATATTTACATGCAAGAGATGACCGCCAATATGAGTGGCTTATCAACCTCAGCGAGATACGCTGGCGGTGCCGATGAATTAAGAGATGGATATAGAGATGGACTGGCTCCAAGAAGCAACGGTTCTGTGTCGGCAGGCATGTCACCTGCAATTACGCAGACACAGACACAGACACAGACACAGACACAGATGCAGATGCAGACGCAGGGGCAGGCGCAAACACAGCCGCAGGCGCAAATGCAGACGCAATCACAGTCACAGACGCCTCAAACACCTGGTGCGCCCGTCGGCGGCCCTTCTCAGGGCTCTTCGGCACATCTGTCGGGGTTAATGTGCAACGTACATCGGACCACTGGACGAGAACCTCCACCGCTGGTGGGAGCCACGACTACTATCCTTGGTGACAAGTTGTACGTGTTTGGCGGTAGGATCCTATCCCGGAGCCGTCCGGCGCCTCTCACCTCCGATCTCTACGAGCTGGATCTCATACGCCGACATTGGACGAGACTCGACGTGACTGGTGACATTCCACCCCCAAGATACTTCCACTCCATGTGCTCACTTGGAGGCACCAAGATGGTTTGCTATGGCGGAATGTCTCCTGCACTGAATCAGCCCGTGGGCATGGATCAGCAGCAGCCTGAAGTTACCGTCATGTCTGACATCCACATATACGATGCCCCGACAAAGAAATGGGCCTATGTGCCTGCGCCAGACGCCCCTCAGGGACGCTATGCACATTGTGCATGTATTCTTTCATCCTCTGCCAATTTTTCTTCAAAAGCCGCCCCCCTCTCTGCTCTCCAGCACAATCCGTCCAACGGCAATCCTAATGAGGGCCGGATCGGGATCAACATTGATGGCTCAGGGGGTGCTCAACTTGTGATTGTTGGTGGGCAGGATGGTGCGAACCACTATATCGAGCAGATTAGCGTCTTCAACCTCCGAAGCCTCAAGTGGACGACAAATCAGCCGCTGGGAAAGAGCTGTGGCGCCTATAGGAGTGTCGCTGCATCCCTACCTCCCGCTGTAAGCGCCAGGATCGGAATGAATGCACAGAACGGCGGCCAACAACGTGTCGATCACGGTGTCGGCCAAGATGGCCGGGATCCGGGGTCATCTATGCTCATCTACTCCAACTACAACTTTTTGGATGTCAAGTTGGAACTTCAGATCAGGTCTCCCGACGGGACTTTAACCGAGAGGCCCATGTCGGGAACGTATTCGCCACCTGGTCTCCGGTTTCCCAACGGCGGCATCATTGATACACACTTTGTGGTAAGTGGGACGTACTTGACGTCTTCAAAGCAAGAATATGCGCTTTGGGCTTTGGACCTCCGAAGTCTTACTTGGAGTCGGATTGACGCAGGAGGTAGCGTATTCAGCCAAGGCAGCTGGAACAGGGGTGTTCTGTGGAACCGACGAAATACGTTTGTCATTCTTGGCAATCGAAAGAGGAGCCTAGTCGATGATTACAATCACCGACGCATCAACTTTTCCAACGTTTGTATGGTAGAGCTGGAAGCCTTCGGCTTCTACGATAACCCGCGCAAGACGGACCCCATGTCCGGGTTTGTCTCTTCCAGTAGCCCTTACTCCGGACTGAGCTTGAGCCTTGCGCGCAAGGCTGGTTCCACAGCCGGTGGACGATTTCACTCCCGAGCGAGCGAAGACCTTGGAGAGAAGACACTAGCGTTCCAGGAGCTTGCCGACATGAGTATCCTGTGCATCGGAGGTGAGAGGATACCAGTTAACTCTCGCATCATTGCACGAAGGTGGGGTCCATACTTTGTCCAGCTTCTGCGAGAAGGCACAGCTACGCAGGATGGTAGCGATGCTGTGACCTTGAGGTCAGGCCTGTCGAGCAATCCATTGCGGGCATCAGCCTTGACCATCACCCCGAATCGACCTTTAGATGACACGGCAACATTAGTTAACAGTACAATGGGGTCGGTAGGGGGATCCATCTCAGGGCCATCAGGTCTATCTGGACCTAGCCACTCGGCAGGCGGCGCAGCAAACGGTGATGAGGCAGCGGCGGCTATCAACGCGGCCCCCACACCGCGAAGTCTGATGCCAAGTTCAAGGCCACGATGCCTTTATCTACCACATACGTACTTGACAATCCAGGCTCTGCTGCACTTTTTGTATACTAGCTCCCTACCTTCACCGACCTCTTCATTGTGCACGCCACAGATTCTATGCTCCCTCCTTCAAATTGCACGTCCATATAGAATTGACGGTCTTCTCGAAGCCGTTGTCGAGCGCTTGCATGCTCTTCTTGATAGCAGAAACGCAGCCGCGGTATTCAACGCGACAGCCATGGCTGCTGGCGGGGGTCGTGGGATTGATGGATCTCTCAATCCCAACTTCTTCGTTGGTAGTCTCGATCCTGTGGGGTCTCCGGTATCTACATCAGACTTCTCCCTCGGCGGAACTACTGCCAACGACTCTTTCTCCTCCGACTTGGCGTCACGGTCTGCAAGCTTGAACCTTGCCTTGAGTCACCAGTATCCAACTCGTTCATCCAGCGGTGAGGCTTCTGCTTCAACAAGCGTGAGCGGATCTGAATGGGGCTCTGAAATGGGCGATAATGACCGCGATGGCGTTGTCTGGAATGGGGAACTGAGTAGCGTTATTGGGCTGCAAAAGCGAGGTCTCAGAGGTTTGATGGAGGGGCGACGAATGAGAGAAAGGACGGGCACAGGCACAGGAGGCGCAGCGGGCATGGGAGCCAGTGGAATTGCAGCAGCGTATGGGGGCCAAGCCGGCGGCCAGCGAGTCGGATTGGGGATTGCCGGATCGTGAGTAACAGCAGGATATGTTGTTGGATAAGCATTGAGTTGAATTGGGAATGGATGGCGGTTATGGAGCCTTGAGCGATTTGACCACTAATGTAGATATATTTTGATGGAGGATATGTTTCTTTTCTTTTGTGGGGTTGGATATGGGAAGATCTTCCTGGTATATATATATAAATGAGGGTTACGAAGCATCGACGGGCCATGTTAGTGTAATGGCTGATGATACGACCACGAATTTGATTGAGTGAGCCTGGAACTAATGATGGAAGATTTGAATTACATTTTTTCACATCATTGCAGAAGAGAAAAATTGGTATCGATTAAAATTGGTATTGTGGTATGTATGTATGCGCTCTGTACTGATTAGGGTATGCAATACATAGATCAATCGCCTACTGAGAATGCTGTGCTGAAAAACAATAATGAGCAAAGCTAACAAGATAACCACTAGATCAATCATCGTTCGACATTGAAATCAACCAACTACAGCTTCACCCTTCCTCCTTCCAACTCGCGCCACTCCTTTTCCCGAAAGGGCACATACGAATCGCCCCTGAGCCAGTATATATCTGCAGCTTCCTCTTCATTGAAAGCCTCCTCATTGCTATCCCCTCCTTCTGTTGTTGATACCACCGTCGCTTGCTTCAACTTGGGCCTCACTCCTGCAGCCCGCAAGTTGTGTTTCTGTTGCTTATTCGTCCCCGTGGTCTGGCTTCCAACACCCACATCTTCTACGCGCCGCAGGAACAAGGGTTGGGCATACCGTGGTAATGATGCGCGCACGTGGGCTGCTAGGCTCCGAAGGGTATTGGCGTCGGGAATAGGCGGGTCGAAGCAGATAGCGGCGCAGCCGGCGCGGCCATCGTGATGCGGTAGTCCGACGCCGTAGACGTTTGCTTCCCGGACAGAAGGGTGGAGGCCGACGGCTTGACTGACCTCGGTGGTGGAGACGTTTTCGGATTTCCAACGGAAAGTGTCGCCGATGCGATCACTGAAGAAGATGAGGCCGTTCTCTCGCCGGATAACGTCGCCGGAGCGGAACCAGGCGTCTCCAGTAGTGAAGACGTTGCGGAGAATCTTGGAGTCGGTAGCGTTGGGGTTGTTGAAATAGCCTTGGAAACGCTGCCTGATATCCTCTGCTGGGAGGCGGAAGAGCAGTTCGCCGGGTTCACCAGGCTTGACGCGGCGACAAAAGTTCGTTTTGGGGTCGCGCCAGGGGAGATCAGAATCCCAATCAACTTGGACAAGGGCGCCGCTGTGACCGATGACCAGGGAGTACAGCCAGCCATTGCGACCAATGGCACCACGGCCAAAGTCGTTATTACTGACGTTCCATGTGGCGCCAGGGGCCTCGGTAGCGGCGTAAAACTCAGCAATGGTCTCAATACCAAACCGGTCCTTGAAGCGGTCCCAGATATCCGGCCGGAGGCCGTTGCCAAAGGCAGCACGGACGTGGTGCTTCCGGTCGAGTGACTCACCAGTCACGGGATCGATTTGTGGAGGGGCAGCGAGGAGGTAACGAAGGGTTTCGCCGACATATTGGATTGAAGTGGCCTTGGAGGCGCGAACTTCATCCCAGAAGAGGGTGGTGGAGAATTTACGGCCAAGGGCTTGAGTTGAGCCAGAGAGGAGAGTGGCGCAAAAGGAGAGGATGGAGGCGGAGGAATGATATAGAGGCATAGACTTATTGGATTTTTTTTTAGTTTTGACTCTGGTGATGGAAAAAAAAGGGGGGGTAGAGGAGGGGAGGAGGCAGAAGAAGCTTACCGTGTACATGATATCGCCATCACCGCGGCCCAGTAGCGTTTCAGTCGCGGTTCCGCCAAAGATACATTTCCCCCACGAGACGACGGCTGGTTTGGGGAGACCCGTGGTGCCAGAAGTGTAGATGAGCATAGCCATGTTGGACGTGTTATTTTCTGACCTGCTCGATTTTGGAGCTCTCTCTGGCGCTGTGGACGTAGCCTCAGCTTCTGCCTCTGGTGTGAAGACGACAAAGTTGACATTGGGAAGAAGCTGCTTCGCGATCCCATCATCGAAATTAGGAGCTACAGCAGAATCAATAAGACAAAGTTTAGTGCTCGCCGCCTCAATACAATGCGCCAGAGACTTTCCAGAAAGATTATAGTTGATGAAAGCAGGCTTAGCACCTATAGACCACAGCGCAAACCACATAAAGATAAAAGTATCTGAATTTTGAAAGTCCATTGCCACGATATCCTGAGGCTTGACGTTAAGCTTGGTGCTGAGCCATTTGCCATAGCGAAGTACCCTGTCATAGCCCTGGGCATAAGTGTAGTGTTTCCCCTCGAAGATGAGAAAGGCCTTGTTGGCGTGTTTGGGATCTAGGGCGTGATTTTCAAGAGTATAGAAGAGGTTGATTGTATCATTCTTGAGGCCATGGTGGACGCGGAGAGAACTTTTGATGATGCTTTTGAGGAGCGTCACATCGTACCATAGGCTACTTTTTGCGTTGAGGTAGGCCAGGGAGGCGGCCGCCGCGGGGAGGATGAGAGAGAGGGGGACTGAGAGTGAGGAGTCAGGTTAGATGCTATCTATCCTTTTTTTTTTTTTTTTATGTTTAAGAGTTATTCTGGTGAACAAACCTGGCATGATGAATCAATTTTGATGGTAGTTAGCCGATTGTGAGAGAAGAAAGAAATATGATGGTAAAATGAGTTGGACACCACCCTCCTAATTAGGAGTCGAAAGCCTTGGCCCAAACTTCCCCTCAGTCTCTCCTCAGTCTGTTTTTTTTTTCCCCTTTTCCTATTTACTAGACAAATATAGTGTCATGACATTCATGCAAGAGATACGTCAATCTTGGCCCCGACTCTGGCATTTAGGTGGGTTGGCCGCCAATATTTTTCCCACGATGTTGTCTGATGTTAGAGGAGGTACTAACTTCGTACGTGTACGGAGTATATGTACCTTGGCCGATAAAACCAAAACCAACAACACAATAACAGACAACTTGCATACAAAAGCACGTCAAATGCACATAAAAGAAGAAGACAATAACAATAAATTTAAACCGTACGGAAAAAGGAAAAAAGGTGAAATTAAAGATGGCAAAGAAAAAGAAAAGAAAAAAAGAAAGTTGCCTATTTAGAAGCTTTCCGAATCAAACTATCACTTTTTCAAGCAGGTGGGCGGAGACGGATAGACGGACGGGACAGAAACGGCGTCATGCATATTAGCTGCGTACTTGTAGTATGTGCGTACGAAACAAAAGAAAAGGGAGTAAAGGGGACATCGGCGACTGTTAGGGTCCGATGTTGGTCTGGGGGGGGGAGGGGAG